>PVIR01000463.1:78047-153309 GCA_004026965.1 Petromus typicus
ATACTGGGTGTGGAGACCCACACCCAGCAGCAACCAGTACCACATACCACAGTGCCGGGCGTGGTGGCTCACGCCTGTCATCCCAGCACTCGGGAGGCAGAGGCAGGAGGATTGTGATGTGAGTTTGAGGCTGAGCTCAGGGCCAGCCTGAACCACAAAGTGAGACCCTGTCTCCAAAAACCTAAAAAAAAAAAAAAAAGTTATAACAGAATAATATGCTGGTACTTATAAATGTCATGAAGAAAAATAAATTAAGACAAGGGTTGAAATCCACTGAATAGGAAATCAGAGAAGATTTCTCTTCTACATTTGGTAGCATTCAGTAAAGATTCAAATGAATTGGATGAGAGAGCCTCACAGAGAACTAAGAATAGAAATAGTTTTAAGTTTCTAGGAATAAGAGCTTTCTAGTTTCCCTAAGGCAGGATAATTGCCTCATAGAAAGTAAGCAAGAAGACTACAGTAGTGTGGAAGAGATTGAATAAGGGAATTTGCCACCCACAACAAGAGCTTTTGTGTTTTAGATCAAAGTAGGGACTCTGAATTCTGTTTTGACTGAGACAAGAAATTATTGACATGTTTTAAACAGACCAGTATCATTCTACCTTGTTACTGAAGGGTAAGGGAAGAAGCAGAAGGAACAAATAGGTCATGATTATAAATAGATAAGTAAAAATGATGGATTTAGACCAGGGTAGTTAGTGGAAAAGTAACTTGTTGAAATCCTGGAAATAATTTTTTTTTATGTTAGAAGTGTCAGTATCTATTGATATGTTGTCTTTTAGGCTAATAACTCCATGAAACCTTCAAGTAAGGTAAAATGTGGATCACATGTCCTTCCAATGTTTTATAGAAGTAAAAATCCACCTAATACTTATCTCAGAATATGTAGACTTTTTGGATTGAAGTTTCCATACCTAATCAAATTACATGTTAACTTACAGACTTACATCTAGTGGTGAGGCAAATAATTCTTGTCTAATGGAAAATACAGACATAGTTTATTCCTCTGTCAGACACTAATCACATCTATATCTATTCCAAAAATTGTTTCCTAATATTTAGCTCTTAGTGCCTTTATAAATACTGTTTAATGGTTTCCTATTTAATGTGTCTTTTACATATGTTTATTTTATACTACATATGATCGACATTTTGACTTTGGAAAATTATACTTAACCTGACAGACAGGAGAAAAGTTCAAAGATGATGGCATATTAATTGTCTGACCATAGAATGTAATTACATTTTTGTGAGTTGAGAAAGTTTTGCCAGTAGAGAGAGACGGAGCCAGTAGAAGAAAACAGAGTTGATTTTATGCACTTAAATTTCTACATGAAGTCTTTCAATATACCAAGTAAAATTTCCAAGTGAGAGCCCACCCTGGAGAAATAACACATAGAAATGAATATAGGTTAGATAGTCAAAGTTATATATTGCATAAGATTGTCTAAGACATGAGAGTAAATGGAAGAGGAAAATATTGATCCCTGGTGTATTTCAACACTTAAGGTTTAGAATATTAAGAGCTAACAGAGGGCAGTGATAAGAAGTAGCCATAAGGATAGAAGGAAAATTGACATAGTGATATCCCAGATGCCAAGAGAAGCATCTGTTCCAAAGAGCTTGGTGAATAGCGCCAAATGATGCCAACAAGTCCCGCAAGGTGAGGATGGAAGTTGACCAATGACCTTGGTGACTTGAAGACCTTGAAGAGAGTGTTTTGGGGCCATAATGAAGACCAAAGTGACTTTAATGAAATGGCATACCAATTAGTGATATACCACAGAACTATAAATGACATAATGAGTACAGTCTCACTGGAAGATGTTACATAGCAACACAAATGCACAAGAAACACAGATGAATCTTATTAACATGACATATGAAAAAAGCACAAAGTATTTATGATATGATTTCAAGTATTACATGTTCAAAGCTAAGTGACAAAGTAACAATCTAAGGATACTGACATTATTATTCAAATTATAAGTAAAAGGAAGAAATAACAATTATAAATGTCAAAGTAGTTGCTCTCTCTTGTGAAAAGGGAAAGAAATACAGTTAGGAAAGGATATATGGAGATTCTGGAATATTAGCAAGGCTCTCTTTCTTATATTAGCAAATGATTATAATGATTCTTACATATTATTGGTATATGTTGCATTTTCTTTAGTGTTTCACATAAGTATTATGTACCACAATAAAATAATTTATAAGAATTAATTGAAGGTATATAACTTTGGATTTAAACAACATTTTCAAAAGTTTTCCAGTAAAGTTGGAGAGGTAGAGAAATAAAGCATTGGCTGAGAATACAAGTGAGTTCAACGGGAAATAATGCAGCCGGTTTGCACGCTGATGAAAAGTATTCTGTAGTGAGGGAAAATTGATGATTTAGGAGAGGAGGAGACATTGCAGCAAACAGGTCATGGGGTAGATGAGAAGAAACAGTGAAACTGACTTAGGTAAAAAGACTAATGTTCATAGACATAACAAAAAATGGGAAAATGCACTGGTGTGGATGCATAATATTTTGAAAACAAAATGATTGTAGCAGATGGAAGATTTTTATGATTGCTTCTATTCTGTCAGTGAAAAAAGTACTAAATCAGTGATAGTGTGAGGATGGAAGAGGTGTTGAAAGTTTCTAGAAAAAGGAAGAGATGTGCATCTTTGACTAAAGGGAAATGGGAAATGAGACTGCCAGAGAGATACACTGTCTGTAAAACAGCACTAATGCTTCACTTGGGGTTAGTGATATAATATTAATAATGATGATGATGATGATGATGATGATGATGATGATGGTAACTAAAAGTAATGTCAGCAATTTTATATTTTTACTAGAAAAATTCAGTTCTGTAGAGTGAATATGTGGATAATCCAAAAATTGAATTTAACTATAGTTGAGATTCTGCTGGAAACTATTTGGGAAGAAACTTCATGAAAAAAATGTTTACAAACAAAATCTAAGGTAGAATAGAGTCAGCTGACAATGAAACTATGAGAGTCAATGGACTGGAGCACCTGCTGTTGTTAACGTATAAAAACTACACCAGGAAATCTACATAGCTAGAATGTTGAGCTAAAATTCATACATCCTTAAGAATTTCTCCATTCACACAAACTCCTACCTATTTTTCAGTCCATTCTTCCCTAAGGCAGAGCAAATTCCTTGTCAAGGAACTATGTGTGGGCAGGACTGTGCAGATGGGGTCCAGAAGGAAAAATAAAAGTATTGTCAGATGAATTTCCTGATGCATAGTGGGTTCAGACTAAAATAGTTTGTTCTTTGGTAGCATAACAAGAACCATTTGTCTCAAGCAGCGTCTAAGGCATGACTGATGCCTCTTGCAGTGGTCAAAGAGATTTTCTTTCTTGAGAATCCTCACTACACCTAGTACAATGATCATTATCATCAATATCTTATTTACCAACAAAGGGTAGAATAAGGAGGAAAAGTCTTACCATCATCATTTTCTTATTGCAGATATTATAGTCTTGCCGTAATTTGTGAAAACAGGGATAAGGTCTGGAATCTCCAATCTCAGCACAAGCTCATTTTAAACAGTCTTCTTACACAGTTTCTTTAGAAAGTGATGTGTTCGACATAAGAAAATGGAGTGCACGTATTTCTCTATTAAATTAAATAACGTGATAATTACATACTGTAATTCTGTGCAATACATTCTAACATTACTGTTCCAAAAAATTACCTGAAGTCTAATAATTTAAATGAAACACTTTTAAAACCACAGAATATCACTATTCACAGAGTTGTGTTAATGTTTATTAGTGTATCAGCAATGCACATTCTTAAAATCAGCAGTAGAGTTAACTTACCTGGATTTGGGTGAGATTATGATGGTTTAAGAGACAAGTTAACATGTAAATTAAAAATTACAACCTGCAAAAGTGTTCCTAGTAGATACTTTACATCTCATTTTGCTTTTCTCATTCCAGAGTGGAATAGCATATCAGAATGGAATGAACATGCTGGGCCACAGTGGCCCATTCAATCCAGGGAGATCCATACCCCGTGGAGTCCTGATAGCAGAAGGTGTGCTCAGACCAGAAGAGCTTCATCTCTGCCTGTTTTTCACTGAATGGTACGGTAACTTCCGTTTTTGAGGCCCTTTGGAGTCCAGTTTTTCCTCTTGCATACAAAAGGAGATGCACTGGATAAGTGACATTTTTCCAGGGCTCTCTCAGCCACCCCAGCAGAGCTCTTCTGAAGCAGGAGTTCTGTGAGTTGAGAGTCTTTCCTGAAAAGGGGAAGGGACTGAAGTCCAAATGCTGAGGACTTAGTTCAAGAAGCAAGGATAAGAGGCTGAGCTCCAACCAGCCACAGCAGCAATATTCCACACGTGGGCAAAGAAATATTATATACAATAAGGAAAACAATTAAAACTCTTCTTATAATGATATGCTTCTAAGATTCAGATAATTTCATCTGTTTCCTAGAAAAGTAGCTCAGGTTTATTTAAAGTGGATTAGAAAGTAGTAAAATGAAGAAAGAAAAACAATTTTCCATTATTCCTCATTACACCTAGAATAGTATTTTAAAGTATCCTCAAAAGTATTGCATGTCTTCTTCATGTAGAGAAAATTGAGGTATCAAGCTTATTTCATCAGTGTCATATGCTTTTTAGATGATTTCATTATTGCATGTATCGTTCATGGCTTATGACATCTACTATGTCAAGAGAGAGTAAGCTTTGAAAGTGAGGGATGGTCCATTATCTGACTGGCTGTATTCAGACCCAACCCACAAATTCAAATTCAGAAGTCTCCATATCACTCTCATTAGAAACAGATGGCTTCCAATTTGGTGGCCTCCCCACTGCCCCCACATATCCTCATAATTCCATCAAGTGGAAAGTGTTTATTTCTTACTTTCATTATAGTTTTATTATATCAGAACAACACAAATCTGCACCAAATGGACAGAAAGATACAACAATGTCTAGGAATAAACCAAATACAAAGTCTCCACTGTCCTCCAAGTATATTATATGCCTACCATATCAATATGTAACAATATGTAGACTATTGACAGAAGGTCACCCAAACTTTGCCATCCATAATTTCACTGAGATTTCACCAGTACACGTAATTGTATAGATCATTTCCTATGTAATTAAACTCAATCTCTAGCCCCCACTCTTTTCCCAGGAGGACAAGCTGTCATACCTTGAAATCCCAACATTTTAAGATTGGTTTTCCATATGTGTCAACCCTAATCTGAGAAAGCTTTTGATACATTCTTTTTAAAATTAAGTGGGGTTTCACGATGCACACTTTTGATGTTAGCATTCAGAAGTTTAAAGCAAGAGAACTGAGAGTTCCTGGACAGCCTGGACAACTTAGTGATTTCCAGGCTACCCTGGACTATGGAGTGAAACCTTGGCTCAAAAGGGATACTTTAACTTAGTTAATAACTAATAGCTACATTAGTGAATGATTCATTAGCCTAAATTTCCAGGGTCCAAACATAAATTAGATAACATTATCATTCCAGGGATTTAATTTAGAGGTTGACTTCTAGGAACCAGGGACAGAGGCTGAGAAATTCCTTATCACACAGCATAAAACCGAGCTCATTACACTCCTCCAGTTACTTGTTATCACAACTAATGCCTGCCAATCTGCTCTCGTTTTTATTTTATGTTTATTTATAGTCATGTATTGTGTAATGATAGGCATATGTTCTGAGAAACATGTTACTAGATAATTTATTGGTGTCTAAATATCTTAAATTGCACTTACACGAATAGGACTGCTGTGATGTCACTAAGTGACAAAATATTATAGAAACACCATTATTCACCATCATGAGTTGACATAAAAATCATCATGCAGTGTATATGTATTTTCACTTTATATCAAGTTTAATTTCTATTTCTGCTTTTCTATTAATATCACTTACACTACCTGTACTATTTTTTTTTTTTTTTTACGTTTTTTGAGACAGGGTCTCACTTTGTAGTTCAGGCTGGCACTGAGCTCAGCCTCAAACCGACATCAAGCAATCCTCCTGTCTCTGCCTCCCGAGTGCTGGGATTACAGGTGTGAGCCACCATACCTGGCACTGTGGTATGTGGTACTGCTTGCTGCTGGGGTGAGTCTCCACACCCAGTATTGTATGTGGTTATCAGGGAATCAAACCTGGGCCCTTGTGCTGGCAAGACAGGCACCAGAACCACTGAGCTAAATCCCCGGCCCCCATACCTCTACTATTTTTGTAACACATCATGAAATATGTTCCTCATTATAAAATGTGTTGTGATTAAACAGACATAAATTGCACAGAAGAGTTTATCCTTGAACTTTATTCAAATATCATTGCTTTATGAGTGGCTGGCTATATGTGTATTAAGTGTTTTGTCTTTTTTTGTTTGTTTGTTTTGTTTTTTTTCAGTACAGTTTTTTTCAGTTCAGGGATTGAACTCAGGCCTTTGTGTTTCCAAGATAGGGCACGGTACCACTTGAGCTAAATTCCTGGCCCTTATATGTGTATCTAATAATGACTTCTAAATCCCGTGCATTATTGCATTATCTCATGCACTTCTATTTACCCATTTCTAGAGTTTTAGATAATCTAGTTTGCCTCTAATTCCTTATAAGACATCAGAAAGAATATACTATAAATGTAAAACATCTTGAAATATACACTGTAAGTAGGATTCTAGATAGCAGATTATTGTTACTATACCACTAACTTGAATCAGAGTTTGTGTCAGCAAAACTGAACCACTAATATATGAAGTATCCCATCTCCTAGTATACTTGGCATTACTTAATGTTACTCATTTTTCTAAGTTTCATAGTTTGATATGCACAATGACATTTCATCATTATCATAGTCTATATATTTTGACTATCAGTAATTTGAAACAGCTTTGTATAATTTTTTTTCTTGCAGTGTGTGATTGAACTCAAACACTTGAACAATAGCCCAAACCTTCCTCATAGTCCTACCACAGTCTTGTTAGCTACTTATTTCCCCCTCCTCTGAATGGTTCATCTACAGTGTGGGGCCATCTAGCCTGAGTTTTACATTCGCAAATGCACTTTCCTGTATCTTACATATTTATCTTTTTTAGACACTCGACATCTGTAGTGCAGCAAATTGCTATTTTACTTATATTATTTTCTGTTGAAAAGAAATCATTGATACAGTGAAATTAACTATTTCTCCTTACCATTCATACTTTTGCAGTCATATGTAAAAATTATTTATTTTCATCACTTAAAGATCACAGGGCTGTTTAACATTTTTTATATTAATTTTGCAGTATTCTTTCACACTTACATTTTTAATCTGTGTAGAGTACATTTTTGTACGTGATGTTAAAAATGGATGCAAACTTTCCAAATATATACTCCAGTAGTTTTTCCTACACTGTCTTTCAAACAATTTTATCTTTTTCCATTGATTTGTGTTGTCTAATTTACATAATAGTTACGATTTTTGTGAGTTTTCTGTTCTTCTCTTTGTGTATTCAGTATTGTTCTATTTGTAATTATAGAATGTTTTATTATGAGAAGTCATATCCTTACGTTTCTTCAAATCATCCTCCTATAAACATTTGATTTTTTTAATTTTCCTATTGTGAATGACACATTATCTCTCTAAATGTTGTTAATGCTGTTATAGAAAATGACCATTGATTTTTGTTAGTTGAGCTTCTCTTCAGCAAATTTGATTAATTTTCCCATTAAAACCAATAGTATATTTATTGATTTCTTGTATTATCTATATAGCAGGCCATACCATCTGCAAATAATGATGGGTTAATCTCTTCTTTTTCAATCACTCTTCATTTCTCTTTTCCATCTTTATATTACTGATGTGGTTATAACAAATATATTAGAATCCAATTTTTAAAAATTTTTAAACAAAATTATTTAAATAGAATATATTTACAGAATGTCTTCTGTATACAACAATTTTTCAGGTTTTCAGACTTTTTGAATATATTGTTTTAATTTATATATTTAAATAAATTTATACCAAAATGTAATCTCAGCAATAGTCTATTCAAATATCACACTTTTAATTGTGAAATAGGTACATTTTATATACATACCATGATCGCACTCAACATTGACCATTTGTACCAGTATATGACATGACTTGATTCTCATTTTTCCCATTCCCCTACCCACTCTACAGCCCCCTATCCCCTTTATAAATAAGCTTTGTTTTCATTATTTATCATAGCACATTTCTTTCTTTCCCCTCATTACTTACCCCTACCCCATTTTCCTTTGAATAGTTTCTATTGTACAATATCTAACATACATTTTAGAACTCATTTACATTTTCACTTTCTCATATCAGAGAAAAAATATGGTTATTAATCTGTCATAAAAAATGACAAGTTTGAGTCATTCATACTCAAATAGACGTACCTTCAGACATACTCATAGGTAAAATAAATAGGTCACAGATGTTTCAAATATCAATTTTGATTCCTACCAATGTCTAAGATAATCTATTGTTAGTTTTTATTATTTAACATTTAGAGGCATTTAGTATACATTTGCTTCTTTAAAATGTTTTTTTTTTATTTTCAAGTAGAAGATATTTAATTGATACACTCAAAGAGGTAGATCAAAAAATACACTTGGTTTCCATTTGCCAAAATTAATTTAACATATCAAATGAGAAAACATAAACTGTCTTTTCACACTCAATTTCTCATACTTTAAATACACAAAATATCCTTCATCTCTGTCTTTAAATTTTTAATGTCTTTTTTATGTGAAACATGTTACTACATGTCTTTAGGGATCCAAAAATTCAGAAATCTATAATGAAAATGTACCACTGTTCTTAAAAAACTTCTAACAGGAAAAAATGAGCTAGGTGTAGTTAGATAGTAAGATTTGCTATGGAAATCTCATGAACTGTAGACTATCAGAAGAGATCAATACTATGAAATTAGGAGATCTTAAAGAATTTAATAGACAGTGGAGGACAATAGGAAATGAAATGATTCCGGTCTCATTTAAGAAATCTTTATCTGCTAGTAATATTTAAAATAGATTAAGAAAAGTGAATGACCCAAGACATATCAATTGGCTGATGAGATGTTTAAACTACATATGAAGCAATACTACTGGGTATGTAACTCAGTGGTTCTGAGCCTGTGACAAGGGCAAGATCCTGAGTTCAACCCCTAGTACTAGAAGAAGAGGAAGAGGAAAAGGGGGAAGAGGAATAAGAATGGGAAGAACAGGAAGAAGAACAGCAAGAGGAAAAAGAAGAAGAAGAAAGAAGAAGGAGGAGGAGGAGGAGAAGGTGACAATTAAGAAATCTTCCACTTACTAGCAAATTAATGACAGAGATAGACAGGGGGGTGAGAAATAAGTAAAAGTGTCAGGATTTATCAGAAAATTAAGAGAAGAACTGCACGTGTAGACATGAGACCCAGAGGAAAAAGGTAGCATGGACTACCCAAAGGGTCAAACAGCAAAACAGCTGATATTGGATGAAGACCAAGAAGAGACTTGGATCTGAAGTGTAAGAAAATCACTCACCTTTAGGGAAGAAACTCTTATGTGAATCAAGTCAGAAGACATTCATCAGCCGCAAGAAGGCAAGAAATTACTGACAAGTGTTCACACTGGAACTGGGGTGGTGATAGAGCCAAGAGCCACAAGGACAGCATCTGAAAAACCTTAGATATGAAAAAGAATATAATTAATGAGAAAGTCTTTCCAGGGCAGTGGTGCAAACCTATGGCATTTGTGTTATTTGTTTATCTTTTAAGACAAAAGATGTTCATGTACAGAATTGTTTTTATTTTCTTCTAAACTAAAATCTCATTATTCATCTTTATTTGCAGGGTTGACTGTGCTCTAAAGAAATGGATTTGGGGGTGTAGTTTGGGCACCCATCTCTAAAAGGTCCACCACTAGTGTTACAGCAAGTAAGGGAATGAGGCATAGGTGAAGGTTTCATTCATAAAGAGGAGGGAATCTTTTAATCAGACAGCAGAAAAACATTTCATAAATAAATAAATTTACATGAACAACCCTAAAAGTATTTTTCTTGAGCAAAAGAGATGAAGTGAATTATGATCTGAAGAAATTAAGACTACATGCGTCCTCCATGAGTCCATCCTCCTTGCTGGTAAATCAGTACAAGGTTGTCTTCGAAGTGTTAATGATAAAAAGTGTCTTCTTAATTAAAAAGGGTGATTTTCCCCTTACATTTGTATCCTTTAGAGTTACAATAATACTAATTTTGCTCATACTTGAGTCAAAGAACTATTAGTGAAAAATTCAGGTTATCTTCTCCTATAATTCTAATTATAAATCAAGCCCCAAGAGCTACATACCAGGCTCTGAAAAAAAAAAAAAAAAAACTTTCACCAAAGACTGATAGAATCCTATGACTTCCTACATTGTAAATTGCCTCTGATTATAAAATAAACCACCACATCCTGCTGTTTCCTGAGGCTCTTTCTATTGTGGTAGTTCATCCATCCTTTGTTGTAACCTGTAATCACAGAGGATCAATATTTGACCTTTTACTCTGTATCATTTAATGATCTTCCTGGTTGTAAATCCAAAGATGGAAAAAGCCATGTGATCACACCACACTATTACTCTCTTCTAGTATACACAAAAGACAGCACTGTGTGAAAATAGGTTAGGGTAGCTAGGTGACTGTTTTAATTCAATTAGTGTAGTCCCATTTTTGTGGAAGTTAGCATGCCTGCTAATAGGAATGAAGAGGCCAGTGAAGGCAGATTCATCTCTGGGGCACCTGGGGATGTATATCAACAAATTTGATGATGCCCCTTAAGTGCCTGGAACATGACAGAACTTTGTATCAGGAAAGGTCTAGACAGGGGTAGGGGTGAAGTTCAGTGCACAAGCATGTGCTTAGCATGCTTGAGACTAAGTTCAATATGTGCTCCACCTCAAGAAGAACTAGATGACCACGATAGAGAAAAATAAATCTCTGGAAAAAGCATTTTTTTAAACTCTAGTTTGTAAGCTTATCAAAAGTTGGAGACTGGAAGCCATTGTCACTCTTCATAAGAGTTGTGCTTTCATTTACATAGTGATGGAAAAGTATCATTCTGCATGATAGAGAACAACCTACTAGTGAAATCATAATTTACTAGTCCCACGGTTTAGAGATTTAAATGTGCTCAATAATGAAATTGTACATTTCCATGTCATGTCTCTATATGTTGTAACGTAGTTTTCTTTAACATGATACTTGCATGTTCTCAGATATTTCATAGAGTTGAGAAAAATATTATTTCTTACCTGGATGTGCCCAGAATAAAAGCAGATGTTATCAGCCCTTTAATTACATTTAAATTCTGACTTGATTTATAACATAAAACTCATCTTTATTTAAGTACTCCTAACCCCATTTCTGCTTCTTTAACTTCTATTTCTTTATGTTAGGCATTGCACTGTCAATACTAAAGCCTGGAATTCAATAAGACAGTTGAAAAATAAATTATAGAAATTTTGGAAAGAGTATAACAAAATGCAGTGAGAATTAACTACTATATAGTGGGTTATCAGTGACTTCTTTGTACTTCAGGAGTATCCTTTCTTCCTTCCTATTTCTTTAACATCCTCTGAATGATATGGTTTCAAAACTTATGCATTATTTTTATAATGGCAAAAAATATTTACACTTTGAAAAACTAATTCTGAACTGTTTGTACATAAATCACTTACCTCCCTCCCAGTTTTATAAAAGTAGTTTTTTGTACAGCTAGAATCACCGGGAACTTTTTATTCCCACCTTTAGGATTTATAAAATATTGCTTCTATCCAGTAAACAATTTAAATGCAAGCATTGTGTGCTTATGTAAACATATTTCTATGTGTCCTTATTCTTAATGAAATTTTAGTCAAGAAAACCAAGTTTTGCAGTCCCTTGAGATTTCAGATAAACAATTTTTCTTACCTAAACCAAACTAAACCTTAAATCTTTCACTCCTACCTACTCTAATCTTTATGCAACACAACCAGTTAATCTTATTTTGATTTTCTTCTTCTAGAGTGAGAAGTATTGTGGTCAGCATTCTGGCTTCATAGAGAAGAGCTGGCATCCAGCCAGGGCAACATAATTTAAATTCTGGTGATTTTCTTACTACAAAATGTACTTTGATTAAAAAAAATTAACTAGCAGGATAAACATCTCTTGTTAAAGAAAGTGGATATAGAGCTCTTCCCTGCATACTATTTCTAAGTTCTATGGGAACATTATAACTGAAAGCTAGATTTATAATTTAGAAAATCCCTTATGCAGAAACATAACTCACTTCTTGCCAAATCCACATAATCCATATATCTTGTTCTTGTGCCACTCAACCCTTCAGGAGGAATAACTCCAAGGTTTTTCTTTTCTTATATCTTAAGAGAAATGTGTATATCAATGTTACTGCACACTGAGAAATCACCTGAGGGGTAAAACATCCTGATAGAATGAATGTTCATCTGCCAGAAAACACGAATCTTTTAGGAGAAAAAAAATGGCTCCAAGGAGTCAGGTTGGCAGAGAAACAGAGTATATGATGATAAATCAATGATATATTATCCCCTGGAAAGTAATGGCTCTGACCACGTCCTGACCACCTCCTAGGTTCATTGTGAAGATGAAAGTAGAATTTGGGGGAAAGCATTTTATGAACTCTCAAGTTATGTGCAAGTACTGTTACTCTTTCTGAATGATGTTGGCACAGTGTCTGGTAGAACGAGAATGGTCAGTCGCTTGACAATCTGAGTTATATATTCTTTTAGACTGAGTAAATGGATTGTAATTAGAAATACAATTTGAAA
The DNA here is from genome assembly GCA_004026965.1 of Petromus typicus. Lineage (NCBI taxonomy): Eukaryota > Metazoa > Chordata > Mammalia > Rodentia > Petromuridae > Petromus > Petromus typicus. The sequence goes on from PVIR01000463.1 coordinate 90,879, forward strand.
ATTTTTTAAAAAGACACTGTGAAGAATGGATTACAAATGAAATTACTGAAAGTCATAACGTGGGTTTTCTGTTGAGCATTTTTGCAGCATAGAGGGAAATATCAGGTGGTAATGTGACTCATTTCTGTACTTTCATCTCACTCTTTGCTACTGGGTGCTCCAATCCTCCTCTGAACTTGCTGGGGTCTTTGGGCTTCTTTTTTTTTCCTTCTACAGTTTGAATTTGGTATTTAGTATTCTGAATATATGTTTTATCTCTGTACTGCATTTGCTCTGATAAATTTTTTAATATGGTATTTATGCATTATCTTATTTTAAGGAAAAGTTACCATTATAATAATTGTACTTAAACTGAAAGCAATACATACAGTTTTCCAGGTATGAGGTTTATAATTGTAAAATTGTTCACCACTTCCCTGAATAACAGCAGTGTGGTTACAGATCATTCAAAACAACTTTCTTTGATTTGTCTATTATAACTATGTCTGTCTCTGCTGGGGGGGGGGGAGGCAAGACAAGTGAAATAATTCCCTGCGTTGAAATCTTTTAGCTTGGAACAGCTTTTTAATGGCTTTTCTTGTAGTCAGCAAGAAATGTACATTTATTCAGCTGAAATCAACAATGATGATAAAGAGAAAAAAACGTTTCAACTCCTGTTTCACTACATGATTTTGAAGATGGTTTTGTGAAGTTTCATTTACAGTCTCTAACAAAGCAAATCAAGAGATACATATATTATTTGTGCATAGAAATAATAAAATGAAAAGAAATAAAATGACTACATCAGATGATATAGCAGAATACCTATTGAGACAGGGTCTATTTTATTCCTAGTCATAAAGAATGTTAGGTATTTATACAACTTGAAAAAAAAAACTGCCCAGTTCAATTCACTATAATCAGTTACCTAATGATCATAGCCTTTGTAACAAAAGATCTAGCAAGATGTTGCAAAAATGTTAGTGCAGAAAAGAAAGAAATCATTACCATCTTCATCTGCATCACAGCTCTTCTTTAAAAGATGATGACAAGAATCAAAGCTGAGGCTACCCTTTCTTCACCAGTTCTGAGAATGTTGGGATTCAGAGGGCTGACTGTTGAATGTAGGTATGTTCGGGATCATATTGATACTGACTGTCAGGATTTATTCTTTTCTGGAGTGGGTGTCCTGCTAAAGTATCTGAAATTGAACCCCTACAATATGTAGACAGAGGAGTTCATTTAAACAGAAATATACAACTAAACATCTAATAGGATCAAAGTTATGATTGAAAACCTATTGGGCATTATTTTTCCTTTAATTTTCAATTTTGTTTTTAGTTAAGAAAACTGAGCTTAACTGAACTTGTCATAGCTTGCGGGTAACAAAGTCTGAATTTAAATTCACTAGATTTCAAAGCCAATGCCCTTTGAATTATACTGCCCTTTAGACCTAGAAATGTAGAATTAATAATAAAGTTATATTTGATCAGATTATGTGAGCAACTTTTAGAATGTTCCACTACAAAAGAACGGAATCTCAGGATTGAAAAAGTTAGTGCTATCTATGTAGGCTCTTATATAACCCTTTCCTTCACTCTAGCCATGGAAACCTTACCAGCTCCTCCCTAGGGCACAACTAGCAAGTTCCCATTCTTACCTTTTCTTCATCAACTGCCCTTTAAAGCAAAATACAAAATATTTCTATTGTAATCTTTGTAAAACAAACACTTTTTCATCTTTGTTTCCTTTAAAACATAAATATTTCCTTGTAGTGGTTAATTTTATGTGTTAGCCAGGCTGTGCAATGAAATCCAGGTATTTGTCCAAGCATTGTACAGGATATATCCAAGTACTTCATGAGAAAGCCATTCGTGTGCGTGTGTGTGTGTGTGTGTGTGTGTGTGTGTCCAGATTGGGGTAAAGAGAACTGCATGCAAGGATGTGCAATGATGCAGATGCTGTGTATATTAAGGCAAGGCTTGTGAAGGAAAAGACAAAGCATTCTTTGAAATAGGAACAGTGCACACAAAACATGGGGTTGTAAGTAGAAGCTTGTCCTTCTACTGGAGACTGGATAGCGAAGATGTGGTTCTTTTATAGAATGGAATACTATTGTCATAAAAATGATAAGATTGAGTCATTCATACTCAAATAGATGTACCTTTAGGATATTCTCATACGTGAAATAAATAGGTCACAGATGTGTAAATATCACATATTTTCTCTGGTATGAGAAAATGAAGACATAAATTAGTTCTAGAATATATAGTAGATATTGTGAAATGAAAAAAATTCAAAAGGAAATGGGTGTGGAACTGTAGGATAGGTAAGGGAATGGGGAAAAAATGAGGCTTAACTCATGTCATATACTGGTACAAATTCTCAATGCTGAATACAACCATAATGTGTATATGTAATGTACCAATAAAAATTTGAATTAGAAAGATTTTTTTAAAAAAGAAGAAGGTTTTAGTCATGGCAATGGAATTTGGGTGTGCATTTCTCTGCCCTTGAGTATTATGCTATTTCATATTAAGCTTCACAGCTCCACAGACTATTTTGCTCATCTCTACTGTGGCCATTAGAGGGAACATCATGCTAACCTGTGCTTATCAAGTGCTTCTATAAGTCACATAAGCTTCAGTTGGACTAGATTCTTAAAAAGAGCAAAGTGCAAGGTTAACTCTTTACCACCCATACAGTTTAAAGCCTGTTTCAGACATGTTCAAGAGGGTGTCTCCTCTGCTGGACTCTTCCTTTGTAATTCACCCTTGCTTCAAATCTTTTCTCCTTCTTCTGTTTCTCACTTTTTCCCTCATATAACTCTTAATTCTCCCCTGAGGACAAAAATCACTCCACTGAGTAGATATTTACTGTCTGTATTTTCCCAATTAGTTTTAGATTTTGGTATATAACATATTTTATCTGTTAAAGATGGCAAAGTAAGTTATTACAGTTTGTCTTTTTCTAGAATGTGATTGCTGTTATTATTATTATTGATTGTACTACTTTAGGTAGAGTGATATATTTATTGTGATCAGTTTTTCTCCTTATAGTGCAATCTCAAGATTGTCTGAGGCTCATAAACATTTCCATAGTCCAGTGCCAAAAAATTAGGTGACAGTCAAACAGGGAACAACCTCTTATCCCTAGTAAATGGAAGAGGCACAATCTTGAGACAGCCAAACCTCAATTATACTTAGAAAAGTAATCACATCTTAGAGCAGTCTCAATATTAGTAATAAAGCTACTTACCATAAGAAATTTACAAGCATCAATGCAGAACACAAACTTTAACATACAAAATGAGAAAAGCTGGAAGCAAGATGCAACCCCACATCTCCAGCTCACCCAAAGCAAATCCAGGGAACTATAGGGCAGAATACAAGTTCACCAAGTTGAACTTTCTTAAATGGTAGGGGCAGAAGTAACAATGCAGATGAATGGGTCTCTAGAAAACAATAAATCCAAAACAATTACATAGATAACTAAAGAGATTATAACCGGGGGCTGGGGATTTAGCTTAGTGGTTCTGGTGCCTGTCTTGGAAGCACAAGGGCCGGGGTTCGATCCCCGGTAACCATATACCATACTCGGCATGGAGACTCACGCCCAGCAGCAAACAGCACCACTTACCACAGTGCCAAGTGTGGTGGCTCACGCCTGTAATCCCAGCACTCAGGAGGCAGAGGTAGGAGGATTGCTGTGATGTGAGTTTGAGATTGAGCTCAGGCCAGCCTGAACTACAAAGTGAGACCCTGTCTCAAAAAAAATAATAATAAATATAAAATAAAAAGAGATGATAACCATAATGAAGGACATAGTGAATCTAGTGTAGATACAGATTAAAAATAATAATAAAAAGCTTAGGAAAGTGATGGAAACTGTGAATGCCCAACACAGAAAAGAAATGGATTATATAAAACAGATTCAAACAAATACCCAGGAGATTAAAATTCTATTGAAAATATACATAACTTTTTTTTAAAAAAATGAGAATTAAGTCATGTCATGTTCTGGTACAAACTCTTAATGTTGAATGTGATTATCATGTGTATTCAAGATGTACCAATAAAGATAACTGAAAAGAAAATATACATAACTGCTAAGACCCAGAGAAGAATTAAGGACTATTTGGTTTCTTCTGTGAGCACAATATAGAAAATTTGCACTTAGTGTGATTGAACATTAGAGAAAATTTCAGACAACTACAGTTAATTTGTTTACCAGAGAATGTATTAGTAGATATTGGAAACCAGAGAGATCATGTTACTTTTATACTTGTGTCTATCTTTGGATGAATAAAAGTGAGTTGAGCCAAAGGCTCAAGACTCTGCCTGCTAAAGGTAGGAGTCCCTTGACTGTCTGCAGGTTGAGCTGACACTGTGTTGACCCTTGGGCCAGGGAGGAACAACATAGCAGCTCTGGATCCCAGAAGAAAGCCAGCTGGCCAAGTGAACTGGCTAGAGGTGGCACCCAGTATGGGGCCAGGAACCCCAGGTCCCCAGGCACAGTAGAATCAAGCAGTGTGAAGGTCAAATATCAGATATAGAAGACAGTCTTGCAGTTAGTGATCATAAAATAACAAACTTCTAAATCATAGCAAAAGACCACAAAAAATCAATTCTACAACTGCAAGATGATGCAAAAAAGAGCATCATAAGATTGATTAGAATCAGGTCAAGGATATAGCTCAGTAGTTCCAGCACCTGCCTTGCAAGTGCAACAGCCCGGGTTCAGTCCCCAATAATGACATATAACAGTGCCAGGCGTGGAGACTAACACCCACCAGCAATCAGAACTACATACCACAGTTCCAGGCATGCTGGCTCCTCCCTGTAATCCCAGCAATCGGGAGGCAGAAGCAGGAGGATTGCTGAGTTCAAGGCTGAGCTCAAAGTTGGCCTGAATTACAAAAGTGAGACCCTGTCTCAAAAAAAGATTGATTAGAATTAATGAAAAATCAGAACATAGCATAAAAGACTTAAAAGAATCTTTCACAAAAGTATTAGTAGGAAATTTCCCAAGAATTTGAAAAGAACTTCATGTACAGAGAAGTAAGGCATATAGAATATCAATTGGCCATAATGAGAAAAAAACTATATAAAAAGCATATAGTACTTGATTCGATAAATTCAGTGCTAACAGAGAATATTAAAAGATACTAGATAAAAGAAACAAATCACTTATGAAGTAAAAACCCATCAGAATCACAGCAGAATTCTCAACACAAACCCTTGATTCAAGGAGAGCTTGGAATAAATTATTTCAAACCCTAAAAGAGAACAACATTCAATCTAGACTGGTATACTCTGAAAAAATTATTTTTCAAAATAGATGAGAAATAACATACTTCCACAAATAGAACAAATGAATAAATTCACATCTACAAAACCAGCACTCCAAAAAGTTTTGAGGGATGTGCTAGAAAAATTCAGTGAAGAAAACAATTCCATGAATCTCAACAGAATAAATCCACCAGGCATGGTAAGCAATTAAACAGAAGAGAAATAAAAGGAATAAATAGAACAACATGACAGAGGCGGGAGATTTAGCTCAGTGGTTCCAGCACCTGTCTTGCAAGCACAAGGGCTAGAGTTCAATTCCTGGTAACCACATACAACAATGCTGGGTGTGGAGACTCACGCCCACCAGCAATCAGTACCATACACCACAATACTGGCCATAGTGGTTCATGCCTGTAATCCCAGAACTTGGGAGTCAGAGGCAGGAGGATTGCTGTGAATTTGAGGCTGAGTTCAGGACCAGCCTGAACTACAAAATGAGACCTTGTCTAAAAAAAAAAAACAAAAAAAAAACATATATATATATATATATATATATATATATATATATATATACACATATATATATATATATATATATATATATATATATATATATGTGTGTGTATATATGTATATGTGTATATATACATATATATATATATATACATATATATATATATATATATATGACAAGGCCATGTCAGTACATATCAGTTATAACTATAAATGCGAATGTTCTCAATTCACCAAGAAAATAAACACTGAGAGAATGGCTCAAGAAACAAGACCCAATAATAAGTTCCACATGAGAAATATATTTAACTCACAAATAAACTCATAGAGCCAGGTATTTAGCTCAAGTGGTAATGTGCCTACCTTGGAAGCACAAGGGCCCAAGTTTGATCCTTGGTACCACAAAAATAAATAAATAGATTCATAGACTGGAAGTTAAGAGATGGAAAACAATACTCGTTCATGAGACAGGATCCTGGAGAAAAGTAAAAGGTAGCTATTCTACTTGTAGACAAAGTAAATTTTAATCTAAGACTTGTCAGAAGAGACAAAGAAGGTCAGTATATACTTGTTAAGGGAACAACGTGAGGAATATATATATATATATATACATATACATATATATATGTATATGTATATATATATATATATATTTATGCACACACACACACACACACATATATATGTATATAGTCTGTACACATATCTATAGAACACAAACATTAATTGATTTGAAAAATCAGACAAACATTAATATAATTATAAGAGAGTCTCCAAAACTTCATAGGCACAAATAGACAAATCAGCTAGACAAAGAAATCAACAAAGAAATATCAGAAATAAATTCAGTAACATAGATTCCAAGTCAACACTCAAAAATCTATAGCCTTCCTGTACACAAATAATAAACTCACTGAGAATGAAATTAGGGAGAGAAACACTTTTCACAATGGTATCAACAAATGAAATAAATAGGAATCAATCTAATGGAGAGAGTAAAAGACCTTTACTTTGAAAACTATTGTTCTTGAAAAAAGAGATTAAAGAGGATTTCAAAAATGTAAAGATATTGCTTAATTTTGCATATAAAGAGGCAACACAATGAAAATAGCCATACTCCCAAAACTGTTATATAGATTTAATGCAATCCCAATTAAAATCCCAACAACATATCTCACAGAATTTAGAGATGCTAAAATTCATTTAGAATTTAAAAAGATCTACAATAGCAAAGGCAATTCTAGGCAACAAAGGCAAGGCTAGGGTGCATCACAATCCCTAACTTGAAATTATACTCCAAAACTACTGTAATAAAAATAGCGCGCGCACACACACACACACACACACACAGAGCAGACTTGTGGTGATTGGAACAGATAAGAAGATGTAGGAAAAAATCTGCAGGCATACTCGGCTGCCTTATGTTTCACAAAGGGGCCAAACACCTCCATTGGAAGAAAGACTGTCTTTTCAATAAATGGTTCTGGTTAACCTAGACTTCCACATGCAGAAATTGAACCTACTGCCATCTCTCTGATGATGCGCTAAATTAAAATAAAAATGGATCAAAAATCTAAACATTAAAATCAAAATACTGTATCTTTAGAATATAGTATTGGTAAAACTCTAGAAAAAAATGGGAGAAGGCGAAGACTTTATGAACAAACAGCCAGTTGCACAGGAAATATTACAAAGATCAACATCTGGCATCACATCAAATTAAAAACCTTCTGTACAACAAAAGAAAACACAAAAAGAGTGAAGTGAAAACTCACAGAATGGGGAAAAGTTTTTAGCAACTACTCCTCAGACAAAAAACTAGTAATTGGAATATATTAAAAACTCAAAAAAAAAAAATCAGAGCCCCAAATTAAAAAACTCAATCCAAGGCTGAGGATTTAACTCAGTTGTTCTAATGTCTGCTTGGCAAGAACAAGGTCTCAAGTTCTGTCCCTGGTCACCACATATCACAATGCCAGCCTTGGTGGCTCACACCTGTAAGCTCAGCACTTGGGAGACGGAGGCAGGAGGATTGCTGTGAGTTCAATGCCAACCTAAGCTAACTAGTGAGTTCAGTGCCAGCTTGAACTACAATGTGAGACTCTGCCAAAAAAAAAAAAAAAAATTAAAAAGATTTTAAAAACCCAGTACAACAATGGGCATCTGAAATGAATAGACATTTCTTAGGTAAAGAACAAACAGCAAATAAATATAAAAAAATGCTCAACATCACTGGTCATTCAAGAAATGCAAATTAAAACAACACTGAGGTAGCATCTCACTCTAGAAAAAAAATGTTTACCATCAAAAAAATCAACCAATAACATAGACTACTGAGGATGCAGGGGAAAAGGAACTTTTTCCCATTGTTGGTGTGACCATAAATTGATATGATCATAGAAATCCATATGCAGAGTCTTCAAAGAACTAAAATTAAAAATTCCATTTGACTCAGCTGTTCTCATCTAGGTGTCCTCCGAAGAAAGTTAAAAGAATCACACCACAATTCTATATGATACCCATGTTTATAGCACACAATTTATAATTGCTAAATCTTTGAAACAGTCCATATGCTCCAAAACAAATACATGGGTGAAGGAAATGTGGTATTTATGTATAATAGAATACTACTTTGCCATAAAGAAGAATAAATTTGACTCATTTGTGGGAAAATGGATGCAGTTTGAGACCATAATCTTAAGACATATGAGTTTAAATATTGCATTGTTCCTCTTCTGTGAGGAACTCAAAGAGTAAATAAGGAGAATAATGGAGGATGAATATTGGGCAGTAGGAAGAACATATTCAAATAGAGAAACAAAAGAATGTGGAGAGGCAAGGGAAGGAAGGGGGAAAAGAGAATAGACAAAGTAAAAACAGCTTTTGCAATTAGGTGGGTAAAGGGGGTTGAAGGGACCAATGGTGAATGAGAAAAAAAAACATTACATCCTATTATATAGAGATACAAATTCCTTTTGACAAATGTGATCAATATAACAAATATATACTAATAAAAATGAAGGTAAAACATTTTGTAGAAAAAAGATCCCTATATCAATTCAAAAGTCTGAAGTTCAAAGTCTCCTCCAAATATTGTCTCTACATCAGATATGGATGAGACTTAAGATATGACTCATCCTGAGAACAGTTCCCTTTCACCATAAGCCTATAAAATCACAGAAGTTAAGTGGTTTTCAAGTGGAACAGTGGGGCAGAGACAAAAGACATATTCTCATTCCAACAGGAGAAATATGAAGAAAAAAAGGTGAGACAGTCCCTAAGTAAGTCCAAATCCTGACTGCTAACATTAAATATTAAATTTCAAAGCTACTATAATCTTCTAATTTATTCTTTCTTCAGGCCACCAGAGCTCTGGTCCTTTCTATAAGATATATTTCCATGAGTTATCTAACTTCCCTGATACAGAGAGTGTGGTCTTGTTTCTGAATCCCCCACAGTAGCACCCCCACTTTGAGAAGCTGCACCTCTGTAGTACAATACTTTTATGCCTAGTCACGTGCTTGAAGCTCTCCCGGACTTAAATTACATGGCACTGGTTCTACAGGTCTGGATTTCAGGAGAGACCCCACGCGCACTCCTTCCACAGTCACTGCCCTCATTGGAGCGCTCTTCTGTGGAAGTCAGATGGGAAGATGAGGCCTACTCGGACTCGTTGGTGAGCACTGGGAAGAAAAAGGACAGGCAAGCATGCTAACACACTGCAGGGAAAAATAAATATCCCCGAGGTTAAGTTATTTACCTGGAGAAGCATCTTGGAAGGTGGAGACAAATGACTCCCATGGAACTCTGCTTGCTCATGCATGTGTCTGAGTGAATAAAGCCAAGACGCACCAGTCATGCAGGGCCTATTTTGAAGGAAGACATGAGCCCTGTCACTTCTAGATTGTAACTCCCCCTATCTTCCCACAACAGCCTAGTTCTTAGGCTGGTTCCTATTCTCTACATTTTCCCTGTGCACGCCGGGACTTTTGTACTCTATAAGACATGGTAGCCCTGACAATTTCTGCACCAGCTTGGGGACCTTTGTTCCTTTGTCCTAGACCATCGCTGCTGACTCCCTTTTACATGGTGTCCTAGGTTTCTTATCAAATAGTTGTTGGGTCATATCTTTAGTGTTGTCTTTCAAACATGCCTTCTTGACATTTACCACATGGCTGAGAATTTCCCAAATCTTTACATTCTGCCTTTCCTTTGATTAATAATTCCACCTTCAAGTCATTTCCTCATCCAAGGACTTACTACAGAAGAAATAGAAGAAGAAGAGAAACTAATCCACACCTGGAATGTTGTGCTTGGAAACTTCCTCAGTCAAATATTAATTTTACTTCTTACAAGTCCAACCGTCCACAAAACATTCAAATGCAAATGTAATTCAGCCAAATTCTTTCCATTTTCTCACAAGGCCACCTTTGCTCCAGTGACCAACAGCATGTTTTTCGTTTCTACCCGAGGCCTCATAGAAAAGCCTGGTATTGGCTTTCTATCCACATTCTGTATGTGGCCATTTAGATACTTTCTAAGGTGATGGAGGCTGTCTCTACACTTCTGCTCAGCCTTCATGACAAATACCCTGGGTGTTTCATTAACTGCAATTCCAGATTTCCTATGCACTCACTTCAAAACTCTGCTGATCTCTATCCTTTCCCAGTTCCAAAACCACTTCCACATTTTCACTCACTTACTACAATACCTTCACCTTCACTTCTCACTATCTTTGTTAGAGTAAATTTAGGACACAGTAACAAAATATGAACTGGGTAACATACACAGAAAATTATTTTCAGAATTCTGGTGCCTGAGATTCCCAATATTAGTAAGATTCAGTGTTCAGTGAGGCTCTCCTTCCTGGCATATTACAAGCACCCAACTGCTGGATGGTCAAGTGCTTCCTCTTCAGCCTCTTGTATAGGGACACTAATTCCATTCATGAGGACTCTTCATCAGTAAATGGAGAAGCACCAACTTACATGTCAACTTGAAATACTGCTAAGAAGGGTTCTATAGCTGTCTCCTGCCTCAGCAGCAAAAAATACTATAATTAGTGAAAAATGCCAAGAGCTGAAAGAGAAAATCAAGGTGTATCAAGTATATCTCTGTCCTTATTGTAATTACTACAACTCAAAAGTAATGCCAGCAATTCATTATTATCATAATCTGCCAGGTTCTTTGGAAATTCTTCTTTTCTTTCTAAGATTCAGACTTTCCATATAAGACAAACCACAAGAATGACTTTATCTTTTGCTTTTAAGATATAAATTACTGTATGTGAGGTAAGTTTTTAAAATTAGAATAATCTTTGTATTAAACGAAAAAAGAAGAAATTAAAAATTATTTTCCCCACAAAAATGCCATCTCATAAATAGCGTATTCTGTAAAAAATATATTTTCATGCAGCAACACTGCTATCACTTAGGAAACACATTAAATAAGAAAACTCCATGAATAATTAAAAGATTTTATGAGTAGTCTAACTTGTACTCTAGATGGTCACTATATAGGTATCACTTACTATATTTTATAGTCTTCCACCTTCAGCAGATGTGACCTGAAGAAGTATGTACACAGTAAATGACAAGAAAAAGCTCTTTGTTGTCATCCAGCAACATGACTGTAGATGTCTGGGTTTTGACAGTGGTGACTGGACTCAATCCAAGACCAAGCGAAGCGCTGTCCCCATGGGACTCTGCCTGAACTCTTGAACTACAAGTTAATGAAATGTTTATTGTTTTACACAACCATAGATTATTTTATTATGCAGTAATTTATAACCATAATATAAATGAAATTACTAGATTCATTTCACATATGAGGCAACTAATTCTCAAGTAAATTAATTTTTCTGAGGACACAAAACAAATACATAGTAAACCTACACTCTACCTAAAGTGTTCAATCTTAACTACAATGTGATCCATTCTATTAAAAAAATCTTGAAGCAAAGATTACTATTTATTAAAATAGGAGTAATCAAAAGTTGAAAAGACTTGCTAACGCACTGTATTTAGCTGGTGTTAGGGCAGGAACCATGTCCTTGTCGACTTACTCTAAACTCACAGGGTTTTTTTTTCCTATTATTTTTATTTTTTTCTTACTGTTAAATATTTCAATATCCCACCAATTAGCCACTCATATATTAATCATTTGTCATTCCTAAAAATATGCACTGTGACTGCCTGGCAAGTTCAAGGTCCTGAGTTCAATTCACAACTTTTCCAAATCATTCCCACTAACAGGTTCCCAAACCTAAAACATCTAAGAAGTTAAAATTTTATCAATGGGCCCTACTCCTAGTACCAATGTGTTGATGGGACAAAATACTGTTGTCATCACTGAAACAAAATGCCAAACACCCACAATTTAAAGGACAAGAGGTTTATTTTGGTTTACAGTTTCAAAAATTCACTGTGCATCTGATTAGTTGGCTCAAAGATAAAAACAATGTGGCAGAAGGGCCTGGTGGAGGAAATTTACTCAGTCCATGGAGCCAGAAAACAGACACAGAAAGGATGAGTCAGGTACAGATGTGCTCTCCCGTGTCATGCTCACCTCCTTCAACTAGGCCCCAACTGCTAAAACACATTCAGCTATAAATTTATAGATAGGTTTGTCTACTGTAAAATTTAATGTCCCTGTGATTTAATCACCTTCCCATACACTCATCTCCAAACTCATGAAATTGGGGGTATATTTTAGATCTTAGTCATAACAACCCGGCTCAGTCCACTTTGAGTTATTTTAACAGAATGTAAAAGATTGAGTAATTGATAAAGAATAGAAATTCAGGGCCGGGGAGTTAGCTCAGTGGCTCTGGCACCTGTCTTGCAAGTGCAAGGACCCGGGTTTGATCCCCAGTTAACCACATACCATACTGGGCGTGGAGACTCACACCCAGCAGCAACCAGTACCACATACCACAGTGCTGGTATGGTGGCTCACGCCTGTAATCCCAGCACTCAGGAGGCAGAGGCAGGAGGATTGCTGTGATGTGAGTTGGAGGCTGAGCTCAGGGCCAGCCTGAACTACAAATCGAGACCCTGTCTCAAAAACAAAACAAACAAACAAAAAGAATGGAAATTTATTCTCAGAGAGTTCTAGAGGCTAGGAAGTTTCAAAATTCTAGTGTGGGACTTTTTAAACTACACAAATAAGGCTAAGGAGACATGAACTATGACCCCTGGCAGAAAAGCAGGAGAAAGAAAAAATTGTACTCTACAAGCTCTTTTTGCTAGTGGCATGAATCCATTCATGAGGGTAGAGCTGTCATGACTTACCATTCACCTCCCAACACTGTTGCTTGGGGGACTCAATTTCCAACACACATTTTACCGAGCACATTCAGACTATTACAGCGCATGCATGCTATTTTTTCTGAATGCAATCCATAAAAATGTGCCCAACTGGACAGATCTTTAATCCCACAAAACTCATCCAATTTAAACACAGAACATTTTAATATTAAGTGAAGTTATGTTAAAGCCGCTGCTCAGAGAATGAATAGGAGATGAACATTTTAAAAGGTAGTAATTCTGTCTTAACTAAAGACTTGTAATTGAAATGTCTGATGTGCTAGTCAGAAGGGAATTGAACTAATCCAAATGAGATGAAATTTTTAAAGGGATAAGTGGTAGATTCTAGTAATGTCTGAAGCCACGAGAAAGCATTGAAAAACAAAATATACTGAGCACATTTTTCAAATGGCAATTTAAATTAAGCAGCATTTGGATAATAATGAGCAATAGCCACAGAGTGGTATCTCATAGGGTAGCTCTACTTATTAAGTTTAATTTGAAATCTATTCAGGGGATGTGCTGTGAAATTTTCATATAAGGACAGAATGTGATGGTTTTGAGGGACGTTTTAAATTAAAACCCAGAGCAGTGCTTTGTGCATAGTGGGCAATGAGTAAGATTTTATGAAATATTTGTGGACTGAATGGAAGAATAGCATGAAGTTTAAATATACTGTACATTGGAACAGCTGAAATTATTCCCTGAAAAATTTAAGTGAAAACTGTTATTAACTACACTGAGGAGTGCACGTGAGAATTATATCTGTGAAATGAATTGGTTCACAGAACACTTGTGGTAGTGGCACTAAAAAAAGCAGAGATGACTTCTCTGTCCTCTTCAGAAATGCTGGATCTGCACAACGTCCAATCTCATGTCTCACCTTCCGTCACTATTCTCTGCCTGGAACCTGTTTTCTCTGCAGGTCTGCATAGCTCCCTTTCTCAGAGACACAACTTCTTTTACAAGCATCTTCTCAGAAAGGCTTTCACTCCTAGCTAACCTATGATCATCTATGCCCTTATTGTGCAGATTTTGTCAACAAATCTCCTCAGTTCTTTATAATGTGGAGTTATCTGTTCTTTTGCCTATTTCTTATAGATCTCCCTGATGGGAATTAAATTCTATACATGCATCAACATTATTCCTCTTGCTCACTGCTGCAGGGCCTAATGGGTAAGGCAGTTCCTGGTATAAAAATGCTCTTTTGGATTCATTCAAAGGCTAAATGTATTAATAGAACCCAGATAGAGACACCACTAGTCTAGGTGAGGCTACTCACCCACTGTTTTAGAGAAGTATAGGTTATGTTTTACTGAGGTCATAGACATGTTAGGAGGCCAAAAGGCACATCACCGGGTTATGAATAGTCTCATGAGAATACGTTGGCAGGTTACAGAGGACATAGGTCCACCAGTTTCCTTCCTGGCCCCTCACGTTCCTGCCAAAAAACATTATAGGAAAAGCCTCTTCCCCTGTAGAGACACCTTCTCTGTTGGGCTTGCAGAGAGAGAACCCTCTCAGGTTTGGTAACAAACTTACTTGGATGAGCTTGTGCCCCTTTTTTGTGCTCATGTATTACCCATGTTTCCCAGGAAATAAGACCTAGTTAGAAACAAGACCTGCCTTACACAGTAACTCCAGGGCAGGAGAATAGCAACAGCAGGTAAGGCAAGGATAGGTCGATTGGGGCCTCTAGTTTTCAAGACTGATTGTTTCCAAGCGAGGCCTTATTTCACAGGAGGGAACTAGAGAAAGTGGGGAGAAGAACTGAATTGAAATTAAAAATCTCTAAGAAATCCTTGTTTAAGATCCTTGTTTGGCTTAGTCAAAAATTAATATTCTAAAATAATCAAAATTAATATAGACAATTTATATCCTACCTTTAAAAAGAAAGTCCTTTTTGGAATTCCTTTAATATGGATATTCAGTCTTGCAAATAGGAGTTTTCTTTTGGTGCCTTTTGTACCATTTACAAAACAATCAAGTACCAATCACACCATGTTTAGTAAGATAAACTAAATCAATAAAAATAAATGCAAACACCAATATAGTATTAAATTTAAAATACTGTTAAAACAAAAGAATGGAAATAGCTTAAAGTGAGCATTAAAATTAGCAAAAGCAGCTAACCTGAGTTGTTAAATTGGATCATTAGGGAGATAAAGTACCACACAGGCTACATTCTAACCACATGACAATTTGTTAATATAAGAACATTGGCTACAAATTAATTCTCTTAAAATGTAAGGTGGGTACGGCTTCATTCTCTTCACTTTAAACTAACAAAGCAAAACAGGGCAATGAGAAAAGCAATTTCATTGTGTGAATCCTCAGTTGAGACAATATTAAAACTGCAGTGCTTTTGTTTCTGTTGTTCTGTAAATGCAAGTGGGTCTTGTCTCAGAAATGGAAAACACATCTAGGTCAAGGAGTTTGTACTTCTTTTTAACTGTGGCTTTGACCTTGGCATCATGGTCATAAATAATAATGTGTATGTCATCTAATCTACTCTTTGAATATTCCTGGTGATAGCATCTAACTTACCTTTTCTCAGCAAATTATTCCAAAATCTAATGAACTGTACATTTGGCAACACTTTTCTAATATCTAACCTAATGGTCTAGTTTCAGGCTGTTACACCTCGTTATACTACTCTTAACAACTTCAAAAGATTTCTCTTCCTGATGGGTGTTACCACCTCCAAAGCGTTTAAACTCTATCATGGCTGTTTACACAGTTTATTCTTAAACAGAATTGGGCAAATGTTCCCTTAACCTCACTGAAAAGACTAGGCCCTGCAGATCTTCTACCATCTTCATGATTATAGTCTGGAGTCTAAACCTTTTTTAAATAATTAAAATAGCTTTGCCTTTTGAAATGCCTGTGTAGTGATATAGTGTTTTCTTTTAGGTATTGTGTAAAGCTAATTACTAATTCTGGCTGTTTTTAGAATGAAAATGAATCCACTAATGTGCTACTATGAATAGTTGGCTCCAAGAAAACCTTAATATTCCTTCAATTTGATTAAACTTTAAACAAATTTCTTCCATATATTAGGTCCTACCATTGTTTTTTCTTAGAATATTGACTTTGCAAAACATGAAATTGTGACTCCTATCTCTGTGTTTTAAATTGTAAATATTCTACAAAGCAGGAATGTCACAGATGTCACCCTTGAAATGTCAGAAAAGACATTTTCTCTCTTCCTATGAGCATATAGAAGACTATCTTATGTAAGTGCCTATTGGTCCACACACATGACATAATCCTATTGACTAATTTCTTCTCCACATTTTCTGAATTTTTTTACTATTACATTCCAATTAAAAAAAAAAACACGTTCTGTTTCTCCTGCATTGCAACTGTCTTGAATGAAGTCACCCTTGATGGGACAGTTAATCATGGTTACCACGTATTTTGAGTGAATTAGGCACATTAGTAAAAGCATAGTTCTAGATGTGTCTATGGATGTTAACCATGTAGACCAAGAAACAGAGAAAAGACAACCCATCTCATGTGGGTGTCATCAATGAATAGATATTTTTTTAAAAGGAAAGGAGGAACTGTGCCCCTTCTGAACAGCTCCAGTCTTTGTCATTGCCTTCAGGAACAGTCTTCACTTTGCTCAGCTTCCAACACAGACTCACCATGGTGACTCTACAGTATATTCCCAGGCCTTTGACCTTAGACTGCTGTATCGCTGATCCCTCTTGTTTTTCAGTTGCCCCTTTCCTGTGCAGGATCCTCTGGTTCTCTGAAATGTGGAAAGCACTTGGTCCCACAAACAGCCATCAGAGACTCTTGCCTCTGGTCCCACAAATGGCTGTTGTGAGCTTTCCTTTCTATAATTCTGAAAGTTTACCTAATAAGTTCTTTAGCATAATTGTACATATATTTTCTAATGGCTCTGTTCTTCTACAGAACCCTAATGATATGCTTGCCTATTTAACTAGAATGGTAGAATTGATCTTTTCCATGGGTAAGGATACAAGCATCTCCAACCCCTATAACATACTGAATGATGTGAGTCATTGGAAAAGTATTATAGAGAGCTAAGTCTTACAGAAATTAATATGCAGTCAGAGGGATTTGACCCTAGAGGAAGTCACATTCAAGGGTCTGTGGAGATAAACAGCAATTTGGGATTATTATACTGTAATTAGCACCATCCAGGCTAGGAAGCCCACAAAGGTTTGAGGTGCATAGGGGGATGACAGAAACATATGCACTCACATCTCCCTTTCCAAAAGTGCCTTTCTACTTCTGTATACTTTCACTACATGACTTGTTTCCCTATCAGATCAATATAAGTCGACCATGCTTATAATCCTGTAGATTGACTAGAGTTTGACCCACCTTGTAAACTTCCTGTACAAATTATCTCTGATGAAGAATTATGCACTTGGGATCCCTCTTAGAAATATGAGAGCTACTCTTTTTGTCTTTATTTCTAACAAAACTTTTCTAACATCCTCCTTCAATTTGCAACTTCATTCTTCAACATTTTGAACTCTAATTGAACTCCGCATATCATCTAACAGATTGGGAGTTATACTTTCCCATATCAAAAATTAGACAAGAAGATTTTTCAGTACAAGTAAAGTTCTGTATAAACAGATGTGTCAATTTTATTTAATGCTTATATCCCTGAACTTTTATTCAAATTATTATTTATTCAAATTATTAAGCTTGACTCAATAATTTACTTAAGAGTGTAGTTGCAATGCTAGCCTTGTCATTTACCCTGTTAAAATATTAGAGCTGGTTACTTAAGTCCTTGGAACCCCAGCTACCTTACAGGTTAAATGAAAGAAATAATATATACCTTACTGAGTGGCTTGAGGTGTAAGTCAATCAAATGTTAAAAAGTTTCTGGTTGAATGTCCAGTCTCTAGTAGTCAGTAAATGATAGCTCTCAGTGTTATCCATTGTTAGTTTTGAACAGTCTTTTGTAGAAACTATTGAAAAGCCACTAAAATTAAAAAAAAAAAACCAACTCCCTCACTTCTGTAGTAAAAAAAGAATTTCTTCTGTAATACTATAATGACCCAAAGTATTCATTTTTACCTTTCTCTGTGGCTTTTTAGGCTGTCAAATAATTGTGATTTTCATCCATTTGTCTATTAATAGCAAGGAATCTTACATAGCTTATAAAATTATCTAAATATACTTTTGATTTTTTAGTTCTATAATAATCTAATTTTTAAAGAAATGAATGCCCTACATTATGCTCCAATTCAGGCAACCCAGATGTCCCTAATCACTCACTCTGGATCTAATATAACCTATTGGGTTTAGTTTAATTGATCAATCATTAATAAATATTTATATTTTTAAATGTTAGGGACTCCTATATGAGATAAGAATGCTTAAAAGACAAAATCTGTATGTTTGGGGGTTGGCTTACTTGAATCTATAGGTAGACCAAGAGCAAAACCAAGAAGTCATCACTATTTCACTCATAAAAATAATGAAAACTAATGGCCTAATAAGATAGAATTAGACAATAGTAAGTTAAAGCTTTCCTCAAAGTAAGTAGAATTAACTTTTTATAATAAAATATTGAAATGTTAAATTAAATTTTTCAAGAGCCTAATAAATATCTACAGCAAAGTGGTTCCACTTACAGGGTACAGGTGGAAATATCTGAATGAAAGAAGATCTTGACTAGTTGCTGAAGGGTTAGGAAATGAGAAATGAAGTCTGAAGCCAACAGATCCCACATGAGGAAACCATGAACACAAATTATTGGATTTCAACCAAGAGAGACTATCATATTACTTCATTCTTTAAAATCCTCACCACCATTGTTATGTGGAAATGACCCAAGAACAAACATAGAGAATCCAATGAGAAGGCTGCCTTCTCCTTCCCTTTTTTATTAGTATGTGTTTTATAATATAAATACAGTCATCATGAATTCTTGGTACATGCATGTAACATATCACAATTCTTTGTGCTTCTGTTCCTGGGTTTCGGAGTGCTAGAGTATCCTTCTAGAGGTGGTTTCAAGGTTCATTCTGTTCTGAATAGAACAGAGAATAGATAATCAATGAAGACAATTGAAAACAGTTGAAAAGTTTTGTATCTATTAAAGCTAGAAAAAGAAACATTCTCTGAAGTGTGAGTTTGGGGCAAGTAAAAGTAGGGAAAAATGTACACCCTGTGATCTGAAGATGAATACCATGAAGTGACATGCTAGTGACAGCTTAAAGGTAGTGGTGTTTTCTATACCTCCTACTCCTGAGGCTTCCATCAGCCTCTCATGACCTGCTTGAGTTCTTGCAAGAAGTCCATAAGCAGGGCTTTGGGAATCACTCTGTGAACATGTCCTGAGATTTTGTAATTCACAGGTCTTACCTACTGTCCCATCCAGTCTTAGACACACTATTCTTTTGCCTCATTCTTACCCTTCAGACAATTCAAGTAGAGCTAGCTTTTTCCAAGAAAGATGAATCTAATCATCCATCTCTACCAACTTTACTGCAATTGGACATGGGAAGGATCACTGAAAAGGGTCTTTCCACTTAGGTTCAATCAGTCCCTTGGGAGTCCCTTCTTTCCAAATGTTAGTGAGCACTAGTGAGCAGGAACTAGATGGTCCTGGGGGCTGGAGCTGGCAGGACTCTGTTCCTATACAGTTGAATAGTTATAATTGTCTTAGAATAGTAAGATATTGTAAAGAGTCTTGTGGTCTCTGGATCTATTGTCATGTCAGATGATAAAAAAGGCCTCCCATAGGGATTCCTCGGATTCTTATTTGGCCCATTTTTGAGGGTGCTTTGAACTCATTTAAGGGCTTCTGGAAATAAATGTCTCATCATTTATTGGAAAAAAAATGTTTCCAAAGTTCAATTTACAGTCTTTTTTATATTTTTAACTTTTCCAAAAGATTGAGACCTTCAAGTGATGTGGAGATAGCGCTTTGTCTCTAAAGCTTTTGCCACTACTTGAGTTATTTGAGAGGTAAAAGGAGACCCTCTGAAGAGACTAGCGTAGTCCAAACAAGGGAATGATTCCTTTGAGGAACATCTTGACTGTTTCCTTAGACTTTTCTGAGTGAGAAGGTGAGACTGCCCTTCAGCCTATAAAGGTATCAGTTTGGAGTAATTTGTGTAAGTCCCTATTTGGTGGCATGTTAGTAAAGGTTAATTACTTATTCTTCTTAGAGTATGTCCCTCTCTGTACTTTTGCTAACTAAACAGGCAGTTTCGGCTTGCCAACATTATGTAGGCCCAGAGTGGGAAATCTTTGCAAAATTTAGGTGCTAGTTTCCAATATGTGAAAATGACCCGTCTTAACTGTCCAAGTACACTGCTGTTTTTCCTTTGTAATAGGATTTTCACATTGAAAGGCAAATAGAAACTGGGAATCTAGCTCAGGAGGAATAGAAAAGAAAGCATCTTTGAGATCCAAGACTGAGAACCAATTTATGTCTCTTAGAACTTGGGAGATCTTCCATCAGAAGATAGATTAGGATGACACCTTCATCGTACCATTCTATATTCTCCTGAAAGCTTTACTGCAGGAAAATGGGAGCATTGTAAGGGGACTGGCAGGACCACAAAATGATGAGCTTAACGAACTTGCTTTGAGCCTACTACTTTTAGTTAGAAAATTAGTCAAGATGTCTTAGAAAATTTTACACACACTGGCACAGCTGAACTTGCTTTACCACATATCTCATTAAATTGTGCAGCAAGATCCTTCTGTTGGCTAATTAGGTCAGAGAAACCTGGCATAGTCCAAACAGGTAAAATCTGCTTTTACCTTTGAATATTGCCCCCATCATTTTATTAATAAATCCTCCTAGTAAAGGAGTAGGACACCATAGGTAATTAAAATGACATGCCAGTGCAGAAGTAAAGAGACTCCAACTAGAGGTTTCCTCAATTCCAATTTTTGGCAATAGCTCCAGAGGACTGTTTTCCAAAGAAGGAAGTTAAAACAGAACGAGCTGCCTCTGTACTGGCAAGTAGTAGAATTAGCTCACTCACGACATCCAGGATTTCTCAGAGTTTTTCACAAGACAATGTCCATTGACCTTGGTGTTCTAAGTGACCAGGACCCCTTTGAATTCACTACAATGGAAAACAAGGGTTTTGTCTGACCCTGGGAGCAGGGACAGTAACAACTAAGGCCACAAGTCAGACACATGGCCTAACATATGAAGGGAATGGGCAGTGGCTTAGTGCAATCATTAGGACAGTGTCCAGCCTTCTTGAACACAGGAACTTTTTCCTTGATTATCTTTGAGTTTTTCCTGGGATGATTTTGATGTGTTTAAAACATTGCCAACTGAGATAGCTATAATTCTGGCCTTTCTCAGTTCACCCCCATCTGGATCCCAATTGTTAACACAATGAAGGGTCGTAGGCATCTGGAGACCTATCTGAAGTTCTTTTAATTTAATCTTAATATCTGAGGCCAATTGACAAATGAAATGAGGCCTCCTTGGTGTCTGTCTCTCCTTGAAAGATGGGTCTTTGTTTGGATAGTTACTAAAGACTTCTAATCGGCTCTGAGGCAGCTGGATTTTCTCTTTGCCTAGTCTGACCCAGCTCATCTTATCATAATTAAGATATTTTGATGCATTTTTTTCATTCCAAGGAAAAGCAGCACATCAGAGACCATTTTTACCCCCTCTCCAGTATTTTAGACTCATTTAGACTATTTTAGTTTTGTTCTGTCAAAGGAAGAACAGCCTCTTAGCTTTTCCAGTGTTGTTTTCATTGTAATTTATCTTTACATAGAAAATTTCTGTCAATATTATTTTCTTCTCACAATCTATTTTTCCCACTAGATTACTTTGTAATGTTACCATGATTTTAATTGTAATTTTTCAAAGCCATAACTGCCATATTTTGCTAAAATCAAGATACAAATAAGTCCTGAAGGTATACCAATTATTTCTGAATTAAATTAAAATATGTTTGTATTTGCAATTTAAATTATATATATATATATATATATATATATAATTCCATTGCAATTATTTTTTGTAAATCAGTATATTCAAACAAGGATACAAATAACAACTACATCTTAGTGTGGGTTGTTTTTTTAAGTCAAGATCTTTTAATCTGCAATTCCACACTTCTCTTTTTCTTCTGTGTCTAACATCCATTCATTTAAGAAACAAAATAATCACTCAATAAAGTGGGCTGTGCCATTTATCTGCATTATAATGAATGTCCACAAAAGCCATCTTTTAAACATAGAACAATAAAAGATGAAATGATACAAATTATTCAGTACATCTGAATTTTATTTTTTGATCTGTGAAAGCAGGTTTATTTTTTTCTCCAGATAGCAATTTCTCATGGGTATATCAGAAAAATGCTTAAAGAGTTGCAAAGCAGATGCTCCTACAGCCACCAACTTTCCTCTATGATTCTTGCATGCAGGATAATCACCCACCTTTAAACTACTTGTACTGGAGTTGAGGCTTGATTTTCTATATATTTTTTTCAGGTAGCTGTTTCTGCTTTCCAACTTTTTTTTTTTTTTCAAATCAAGCTCTCTATTTATTGTGTTGAGCACATCTGATAATCCCTTACAACCACCTCCTCATTCAGTGAATCTTTGATCAAGGATGATTCCAGCTTTTTTCAGATTCTCATTGTTGTCCTTGAAACTGTAGGAACACACATTTATCCCAGAATTGGTGTGATGATGATTTTAAACTGAAGACATTTAAAATACAAAATGAAGCATATAAACAAAGCTTCCTTTATCAGACTAAAGGCAAAACATTCTGAGAGTGAGGCTATCTCACATACATTATCTAGGGAATCTGCGAAACCAGAAAAAAAAATCACTAAGATTTTTTAAAATTGCAATAATGACTATTACTGCTATCATACTTTCTATTTGCTTCCCTAAAATTCTCTGACTTTTGTCTATTAAGCCATTTATTCTTAGCATGGAAGATTTTTGTCCTCTGTTTTTTCCTATTAAGTTGGTCTACAAACTCCTCTATCTAGAGTCATTTCTTTGGTAATTCACTATGCCCATATTGATAAACACTTTCTTTTTTCTCTATTAATTTTATCATTTTTGTTTTCTTTATAGGCTCTACCCGTTTTAACTTAATATGGTAAAATTTCCCCCCACCCCATGAAAGAAAAAGAAAATCAAATTGCAGTGTAAGTAAAAGAGTTAAAAAAAGATTCAAAAGTCAATTAGGCAGAAGAAATGTGAACACAAAATGTGCAGAAACCAAGAGCCATGTTGGAAGGAGAAACCAACCTAACAGAACATAAGAAAAAAAATAGGAGAGATAGAATCATCCGATGAGAAATAGTAAGAGCTTCATTTCATAAAGGTTGGCTTATGTATCTTATGCTATAGGAGCAGAGCACATACTCCAAACTGTACCCAAAGAGTTAGAATGAACATGTTCTAACATAGTGACATTTTAGAGGCGTTAGCCTTACCCTTCGCCATCTTACCTCCCCCGCTTCTCACTTCCTTCCCCAAATTACACCCACACTGCCCATTTATCCACACTGTAGCTCGCAACAGCCCTCTTTCAGCTTGTTCAACTCCCTTTCAACGTCTCCGTGACTCCCGTCTCTCCCCTGTGGTACACCTATTATTAATACCACGGAAACCATTCCTTTTACAAAATGTCCAAGTATAATTGATTGCACGTGACTTGTTTCCATTTAGGAAAAAGTACAAAGCAATTACTTTCATTTTTCTTCCAACTATATTCTTGCAAAGCTAAAGCTTTCTTTGCATGATGCGTATTTTCTATGGTTAGTGAACTCTGTTCTAGCTGCTTCCTTGGCAAATATATTTGGCTCCGAGCTCTGGAAAGTTAAGTGATTAAGAGAAATATACAAAAAATGGAAACAAAATCAAAGTCTAGTTGCACACAAATGGAGAAACACGGAGGTACTTTTATACTAGATAAGAAGAATCTCAAAGATCACAAAATGGCAACCACTATTCTTCCCACTAATTTACTGATAATATAAATAACTTTTACTTCATATATGTGCCACCACTTTTATGTAAACAGCATTGAAATTATGTTGGATAATAATGGTATAGTTTTTGTTTCTCTCATTCTGTGAGTTTCTCTGCCCCCCACTGATCCTCTCTCTTGCTCTTTAAATTCTACGAAGCTCTCACTAATAATTCACAGAACCTAACACAAAATAAGAAGGTTTTGCTTCTTGCTCAAAGTGCAGGAAAAATGTCCATTAGAAGTCTTAAAATATAAGGGTTTTTCCTTCCAAATATATTATTATTTGATAGTAGTGACACATAAGTAAATCATAAACTTTCAAACTGCAAAATAAAAATGTATTTTACTTCATAATGGAATATTACTTTATTGCTCTTAGTATAACAGTTTATTAAACAAAGTGGATTCTAACAAGAAAGACCATGTCGAAGTGTCCCCTATCCTTATGAGGAAGGCATCCCAGCACAAGCCTGATTGGCACAGAGGACAGTAGAGCAGGCTCTGTCCATGTAGGCTTGCTGATCCCTTTCCTCTTGTGGGCATTTATGTCACTGAAGTATCACACAAAGTGAATCTTATAGAAGGAGATGGAAAGTCTGAGTTCCTATCAGTCAACTGGGTAAGAGGACCAGGATAACCAGTTATAGTTTCTCCTCATCAGTTGGCCTACCAAGTTCTTCTGTTTGTAAGTTTGGCCCTGAGATCTCAATTTTCCTTAATAGAGGCCAGAAAATATCATGGAGTCCCAGAAAACCTGATAGACGGGAAATCGCCCAGATATACCATACTCAGAGGCTTATTACAGTAGTTAGTTGTTGAGAACAGAGAAGAGTTTCTGTGTGACTGCAGTTAGCACTCACTAGCACTTGGAGAAATTATGTCTCCTAGGGTTAGCTACAAGGCATAAAGATTTGTGGGAATGTTGTATTTTTAGAGTGATATTGGCAGACTTAATTTGAGTTAAATTGCAGCAAGTCCTAAATGGGAAAGTACTAGGGTTTCTATAAAAGATAGACTATTCTACAAAAGAATTCCAAAATTTGATTAATTTGTAACAAGAGCTGCCAAGAGAAATAGTCTGGGGATAGATATTGAGGCTGCTGAACCAGGGAGGGAAGACTATAAATTTTTGATACAGCTGATTTAAATCTATTCACATGGAGGCGACTCTTTTTTGACTTGAGATTTAGTTCCTTGATATAAACAGCTTTAGTTTGTTCTAATTTGCTACTAGAGTATCTCCTTGACATTTGAAAAGATGATAATGTACAG
Organism: Petromus typicus; assembly: GCA_004026965.1. Lineage (NCBI taxonomy): Eukaryota > Metazoa > Chordata > Mammalia > Rodentia > Petromuridae > Petromus > Petromus typicus. The sequence continues at coordinate 116,222 of PVIR01000463.1, forward strand.
AAAAAGACATAGACACTCCAGTCACGTCTTAACACGGGGTCAGGCATCAAATTGATCGAAGAGTTGAATATGTCAGCCATTATTTATTATGTAAAACAAATGTACTAACCACTTGATTTCATTCCCAGAAAATTCTCAATAAGAACTAATCATTTCACTGAGAAGTGCTGTTGTGTGGAACTGACACTGTATTGGTGACTTGGCTGTCAGTGGAATAAAATATCAGAGGTCTGTAATGTAAAGAAGAAGTTTCATTGGTCTCATGGTTTTCAATTTCAGTCTGTGGCTGGCTGGCTCCAAGAGAGAGTGGTGTGGAAGGGCAGGTGGTGGAAAAGCAGAAGGCAGAGAAAGGGGGAAAGGCAGAAATAAGAACACACCCCCGGAGTCAGGACCAACCTCTTAACAGCACATGAGCTGCTGAAATTCTCAATGGATGAATCCACTGATAAATATAACGCTGCCATAGTCATGTCACCTTCCATACACATAAAGGTTTTGGAAACAGTTCAGATCTAAATCATTGTAATCTCCAAGAAGCTCACCAGTATAGGTTTCTTCTCTCATTCACTCTCTTTCCTTCTCCTCTTAGCATGGGATTGACAGTAATGGACAATGTGAAACTGCTCTAGCATCAGTGGAGATAACAGAGTTTTAGATGGACTGATTGTAGATACCAGCATGAGGAAACATAAATGTTACCTTCTGTAATGCACAGGAAGGCAGTTAAGGCAATTATAAGGGGTTCAGCTTTTACAGATCTATGTTGATTTGTGTTTATGGAAAATCTTACCATGAAGCTATATATTCAAAGTTTCTAAAGAATTAAGTGTCAAGGACGGAGAGCAGCAATATATTATAAACTCAAATTTTTCATTTTTAGTTAACCTCCAGCAGGTTTGGAGGCATAATTTCCATGTGCTGGTGACCCTTACCTTCTGGCACTTACCTCTGGAGTCCTGACTTTTTCAGCTCATTCTTGTTTCCCTTTTATCAGTTTCTAAAAGATTAAAAAACATAGTTCTAGGTCATAGCTGAGTACATCCAACATTTCTAAAAGCTAAAAATGGAGATTTTCCAATTATACTTTACACCTCGGAGGCCCCGTTGTACAGTGATGAGGGAAAATCTTCCAGAATGTTATCTTGTTATTAACTCTTTGGAGAAGATGACGATGTCTTGGTACATTGGTCAGAAGTCTGGTGTATCAGACAGAGGCTAAGACAGAGTAAGGATGAAATACAGGCAGGAGGAGTGGAACAGAGAAGCGCAGGAGACCCTGTGGAAAACGGCCCACTGTGTGTAGATCACCGCACCTCAGAGTATCCATAGCAATGGAGCATTTTAGTCACAAAGGCAGAATGACTTGGCTAGAACGTATCAGAGATACTTGGTTAAGAATCACCCTAGTGCTTATTCAGTGGTTAAGAATTAAACAGCCGGAGCCAGGGAGTTAGCTCAGTGGTTCCGGCGCCTGTCTTGCAAGCTCAAGGACCCGGGTTCGATTCCCCGGGTACCACATACCATACTGGATGTGGAGACTCACGCCCAGCAGCAAACAGTACCCACATACCACAGTGCCGGGCGTGGTGGCTCACGCCTGCAACCCCAGCACTCGGGAGGCAGAGGCAGGAGGATTGCTGTGATGTGAGTGGGAGGCTAAGCTCAGGGCCGGCCTGAACCACAAAGTGAGACCCTGTCTCAAAAAAAAAATAATAATAATAATAATTAAGAATTAAAAAGCCGTAGTGATGACAAAAGAGGCTGCTGAGGTTTGTATTTTTGTTTTATGTGTACCTTATGTTTTCTTGTGTTGAAATGTAATCCAAGTTATTACTGTTTGAATATAAATGTTTTCCCAAAACTCTTGTGTTCAGAGGTTGAGTTTTTGGAAATTGGCAGGATCGTGGAGGCACCATGTTCATCTGTGGATTACTTCATCAGCGAGCTCATAGCTGCGCAGGGTAGGGGTGGAGCCTGGGAGGAAGAGGCGGATGGGACACTGCATGCCTGACCGGAAGCACATGCTCTTGTCCTTGCAGCCTCTTCTCTTTCTCTTTCTTCTGGCCACCATGTGGGGGACAGCTTTTGTGCATCATGCCATTCTTCCACACATTTTTGTCTTGGAGCCAGTGGATCACACACCAAAACTTGAACCATGAACCAAAGTAAGTCTCTCCTTCTTTAAGTGATATGTGTACAGAATTTCATTCCAGCTATGGGAAAGCGACTAATATGGAAATCAGCACTGAAATGTGGGGTCACTGCTATGACTGCACTTGTCCTGGTGGTTCAGAAGCCTTTGTTTGTTTTTAAAGTACCAGGGATTGAACTCAGACCCTTATGCTTGCAATGTAGGCACAGTGCCACCGATCTAAATCCCCAGTTCCTTGGAGAGGAGTTCGGAAAGGTTTGGAGATGCTCGCCACAGAAACCTTCCAGCCCCGTAAGCTGATCTGGTGGAGCTGTTGTGATTGGAACTCAGAGGAGCAGAAACCTAGTAGAACTGAATCCTGGCAGAAAGCAAAGATGAAGCTCGGAAGACTTTGTTATTGGCCATTTAGGTCCACAAAGTCAGGTTCATTCGCTTACTACTGACGAAATCATAGAAGGCTGTTTATTTTGGAAAATGGTAAGAGGGTTTATTCAAAGCTAGCACTGAAATTTTTCAGTAATGGAAAAGGAAGTGTTACAAGTACCAATATACCAGTAAGATAAAGAAGCTAGATATAAAAATGCATATTATCTAATTTTACTTATTAGATATTTTTTAAAAAATAGTTCCAAAACAGGCAGTTAATTTATGCATTACAGGTCAAGATGAGAGTAGTGAGGAAAATCTGACACAAGGAAGGATTTCTATACGGTGGCTTTCTCTTTTTTCAAATCTGGTTACTGGTTACCCGTGTGCATCCATTTTATCCAAATGTGTGGAGGAGTATACACATAGAAACCATGTGTTTTCACATATGTGTGCTACATTTCAGCAAAGTTCAAAGAAACTAAGTTATTAAAAATAATTTTGGAAAGCATGTTTAGTTCATAGAAGATCGAATTTTTTCATGATCAAAAAGAAGGCAAGTATTGGTATAATTTAGAGATGTCAGGCTGATGATCCTTTTAAGAGTACTTTTACAGTCAATCAAAGTGGAAGCATACCACTCTTTTATTGGCTTTTCACTGGTTTTAAAGTAAAGGCCAAATTTCCCTTGTTTTGAGCTAGTTTATTCCAAGCACATTTTCCTTTAATCTGAATTCTTTCCACTATTTAACCATTTCCGTTGCTGGTAGCCCAGACTAACTTCGAACTCACAGCAATCCTCCCGCCTCTGCTTCCTGAGTGCTGGGATTACAGGCGTGAGCCACCATAGCCAGCATTGTGGTATGTGGTATCAGAGATCAAACTCAAGGCCTCACACTTGCCAGACAAATGCAGAACCACTGAGCTAAATCCCTGGCGCAATCCTGAATTTCCTTACAGTTACTTCTTACATGGAATTTTTCTGGACTTTAGACATTTAACCCTTCTTTTGTTTCACTTGCATCATTTTTAGATTTGTACTGTCTATCTCTTGGGCCGCAGTTTGATACTGCCTTATCCAGAGACCATCCTGGACCTATTCTGTAGGGGCTTATTCTCCTTAGAAATTCTTCAGCATACTTGTATTCTTTCTCTCTTGGGTTATTATAGCTGCTTTTTAAATTATCTTTATCATTAAATTCTCTAATTTAAGAAGACAAGAGCCTATGTGCTTTACCTTTGCATTAGTGCTATCTATATCTTGGAAGATGAGTATAATTTAACCAGCACAATTGTATTAGTTCAATGAATTTATAGTTCTGCTCAGACAAAGGAAAAGCAGAGACCAAAATGGGGTTCTGGCAAAGAACAGTTTATTAGGGACATTTTTGTTCTTAGTGAAAAAAAATACTGCACTTGAACTAGTTATGTAAAAGGGAGTAGTGTTTACTGATCTCATAAGAACATAAGGTAAGGGATGTGGACATTTTGAAGTCAGAGATAGCAAGTTTCAAGGAGCTCAGCTAACTTCAACAAGAACCCTGTACAATAGGTTTCTTTCTTTCTTTCTCTCTTTCTTTTTTTTTTTTTTTTTTTTGTGGTAAAGTTTAAAGTAACAGCTCAGACATCCATCTGAGTGGTCTCTTACTGCCTGCGGTTTCTCTCCATTCTCCTCTCTGAAAGCTCCATCCCTGGGCATCCAGGGTGGTAAGGTCACTCAGGTCAGCTCGGGATCAGTCTTGTGCATTGCTGTTATTTTTCAGTGGTTCCTGTTAGAGTTTCAAAATCCACTATAAGATAGTTAGATGATCACATGCCTGTCCTCTAAGCCACTCGCTCAAGTACACTTTGCGCTTTGCTTTATGGTCAGGCTACATATTTATCCTGCACGTGGTGGTGGAGCTATCCTCAAACATCTGAAACAAAAGCGGCCGAGAGCTCGACCAGGAGCCCACTATTAGTACTACTGCAGATGCAGTAGAAGGACAGGAAAAATGATCCCTACACGGGTCACAGAGATGTGGCCTGTCAATCAGTAAACCCGGAGCCTGAAAACCCTCGGAACACGCTCTCCACCTGCATCTCCCGCTCTCCTGCTTCCACCTAGAGTGAAGCCCAGGCTCGCAGAGCACGTCCCTCCTTCTGTGTCAACAGATGTAACTACAGCAGGCACACTAACATCTAAACATACGTTAACATTTGTAACATCTGAAAATATGTTAATCAGTTTATTGTTTTCCACAATAAATAGCAAATATTTAATGGTATTTCTTAACAATCACATCAATATGTGTTTGCTATAAGTTAGAAGAGAAACAGGAAATAAAAACCCAAATTCAGTTAGTTTACCATCGTTACACAAGGCAACAACACTGATCACAACTGTCAAAGAAGAAATGTGAAAATTAATAGTCAAGTAAAATGTCTCAGTGTAGTGTGGAGAAAAATCTACAAATATATGACCCTACGGAAATCAGAAAAAGTATTACTATGCCTCAAGCTACACACAGTACTTGTGGTACCATTTTTAAAATTTGATATAGTTTTTCTCCAAACCATTTCTAATCCAGACTGTATGATACTCTTCTCCCTACCCTTTCCTTATCTTTCCAAGCACAAGGAAGAATTCCTTCTATATAGATTGGAATTGCACTTAATAGAAAAATTAATACTACTCTCTAGATAGCCCACGTGGTCTCGTCAAACCAGAAAACAGTGAAACCTGGCCTGCCACTAACTAGAAGCCACATTTTAAGAACTTATTCCAAAGAGCAGGAAGGCCTCCCATAGGTGAGGATAAGAAGTTAATTTAAATATGGTGAATACAGGAACAATTCCCAGGCCCTGTTACTCTCTTTGTTGAAATCCATTCTTTTGGAAAATCGTTTTCTTTAGCCATTGGACAACAAAATGCATTGTCAAGAAATTTTATAGCAATAATTATAAAAGATGTCCATTTGAACCCATTGAGATCTCACTGATTTTATAACACCCAGCAGACCTCCCTGCAGGAGAACACTATATTTATGTGAGCAATATATGCGAGAATTGAGATCGTAAAATTAAATGACCACATAGAACTGTCATTTATATGATGAGCACTTACATATGTGAAGGCTGGTTTATTTTGCAGCATTGGGTTGCATTAAATGGTCCACTCTCAGTGAATGTTTTTAATCACGCATTTCTTCACTCTTTCTGCAATATTACACTTGAAGGACTGGTAAGCAGTTTGCGATGAAATGCTAAATGGTTACTGGCACTGCTATTCTGACAGAAGAGCTCACTAAAATAGAAGTACAGTACATATTGTATGCAATTGTTTTATGAGAGACATTATGGTTACTAGAATAACATTTCACCATTACCAACTGCTGAGAGAAAAGTCATTAAGATATTTGGCAAGCCGGTGCAATTTTTCAGCAGAGCTATAGTACAAGACCTGAGAACAGCTTCTGTAGAGAAAGGCTGGCTGCTTTACAAGAAAAAAGAAAGCAAGACACAAGTCTTTTGTGTTGTTTTCTTTAGGGCACTTTATTTTCAGAGTCCAATAAGGACATTACAAGATTAGATATAGATCAAAAGAAGAAAAATAGGAACTGCTTCTTTGAAGCATGTGCATATTTCTTATGCAAGTACTTCATGCGTATGTGTGTGTGTGTGTGTGTAAAAGATGAGCCTCTGTGATATATCCTGTGAAAATATCAATATGTTACACCTCAGCTTTTCCCAAGGAACTACTTTTCTCCAGAAATCAATCTGCATACCTTTAACAGTTAATTTATTGTCTTGATTGTAATAAAAATGCATTCATGGATGGAGTTAGGAATTCACCTGAAAAGACCTCATCCAAATAAAGGAAAAGAAAATAAGTAGCTGGATGTAAAACTCAACCTTTTCTACTGCAGTTATTGGTGGTTAAAATAGTTATTATTATCCTAAAAGCATTTTGAATATTTATATATATATAATATACACTAGTGCACACATATATAAATGTATGAGTATATATGCACATAAATATAAATTATTTTAAAAAACTGTTACCCTGAGAAAGCTTACCACCTACTCTTACAAATACTACTTTCTCATGTTACTTCTTTCCACCTCATTACACCGTGAAAAAAAATCAGCGTTCACCAAAAACAAATACACCTTGGGCTATGTTCTAAAAATAACAAACATTGAATTATTCAAACATATGAATGTTTATGAGTAATTGTGAAGGCAAAACTAAGCCATCTTCGCCTAAGTGGCATGCTAACTTTCATGGATACCTCAGTCAATAAATAACAACCAAATCCATTCAAACCTGGAGATATTCTAGTAAATATTACTTCAACAGATATCTAAGATTATCTAGGAAACTAAATTGTATTCGTCTATATGTGAAACTTATAACTGCATAGAAGGGTTTTTAAATTTATCTGAAAATATATTTTAAAAAAGTTCAGTCAGTTCAGATTTTTGAAAATCAAACTAGTAGATCAAATATTTCCTTCCTTGATGTTTTGGTGCACACAGAAATATCCAAAGAAATTCACAGAATGATCATTGGTCATCATATGTATTATTTCTCTGTATGTTTATTTTTAATTGCTACATAGCAAAGTACAGTTTTATCGGATGTCATCTAGAATGTATTTTCATGTACATAGTGCATGCTTAAATCTAATCCATCCAACCTATTTTCTCAAATATTTACCACGTCCTGCTGAGGACATTCAGGATCCGTCTTTTTAGCTCACAGCATTATTCACAGCGCACAAGAGCATTTTACTCCTCACTGCAACTTAGCACCAACATCCTTTCCTCTCTGCTGCTCCCTCCCACCTCTGGAACCATTTCTGTACTCATAATCCCACCTAATATCACACTGAAAGATTCTGTCATATGTCATCCGGAGAGAATATTAAATGAAATATTTCACTTAGGATAATATTCCTCATATCCATCTGTACTGTCAAAAATGACAGAATTTTATCTTCTTATTTTGAAATAGTGTCCTGTTACTTATGCGCTCCACATTTTCTCAATCTATTCATCAGCTGATGGAGTCTTAGGTTGCTTCTATTCCTTGGCTATTGTCATAGTGCTGTGATAACTACAGGAGTGTAAATATCTCTTTGACATGCATATTTCATTTGGATATATACTCAATGGTTGTTCTATTTTTAATTTTTTGAGGAATATCTATACTAATTAAAATTCCCATGAACACTTTATACTGGTTGTCTTTTCTGCACATCTGTGTCTGCATTAATTACTAGTAGTGTTTTGGGAGTGTGGTTGTATCTCATGGAGATTTTGATTTGTATTTTCCTAATATTTGTGATATTGAGCACTTTATTTGCTGGTGACCATTTCCATGTCTTCTGTTGTGAAATACATATTTGAGACTATTGCTTATTTTCAAAATAAATTATTTAATTTTCTGCTCAAGTTGTTAATATTTTTTTATTCCAACCCCTTTTCAGATATATAGTTTGCAAATATTTTCCCTATTCTGTAGTTTGTCTCTTCACCCTGTACAATGTATCTCTTGCTCTGTTAGTTTTTCCTTTGATGCTTTTCTCTTCTATCTTTGCTTATGTCTCCTGTACTTTTGGAGTGCTTCCCAAAAAATTCTCACTCATACCAATGACCTAAAACATTTTCCCTGTGTTTTCTTCTAGTATTTTTTACAAGTTCAGGTGTTAGATTTTGTCTTTAATCCATTTTGGTTAATTTTTGTAATGGTTAGTGTGGTCTAGTTTAATTCTTCACATTTAGAAAGTCCAATTTTTCCATCACTGTTTGTTAAACAGACTGTCCTTTGTCAATGTGGTTTTTGTTTGTTTGTTTGTTTTGGTTTTTTTTTTTTTGAGACAGGGTCTTGCTTTTGCAGTTCAGGCTGGCCCTGACCTCAGCCTTAAACTCATATCATGGCAATCCTCCTGCCTCTGCCTCCTGAGTGCTGGGATTACAGGTTTAAGCCACCACGCCCAACACTGTGGTATGTGGTACTGCTTGCTGCTAGGCATGAGTCTCCACACCCAGTATAGTATGTGGTTACCAGGGATCGAACCCAGGTCCTTGTACTTGCAAGACAGGAGCTGGAACCACTGAGCTAAATCCCCGGTCTTGTCAATGTGTTTTCTTAACATTATGTTGAAATTGACAACATAGTAGGTGTGTGGGTTTATTTCTAGGTTTTTTATTTGGTCTGAGTGTCTTTTTTATGTTTTAATTGCTATAGCTTTATAGTATATTTTTAATTGAAGTCTTTATTGGTACATTACGTATACACATCATGATTGCACTCCACAATGGAGATTTGTACCAGTATAAGGCACAACTTAATTCTCATTTTTTCCCATAGCTCTACCCACCCTACCACCCCCCTATATACATAAACTTTGTTTCCTTTCTTTTTTGTTATGATCTCATTATTTTTGCCCCTTCACCCTGTTTCACTTTGAGTATTTTCTGTTTCACAATATATAACATACAATTCTAGAATTCATTTACATCTTTATTTTCTCATACCAGAGAAAAGAGCAATATTTACCTATCTGTGACCTATTTGTTGCACCCATGTTTACAGCAGCTTTGTAGTATATTTTGAAGTCAGCTGTGTAGTGTATTTTCCTCTGCTTTTTTCCTCTTTAAGTAACTTTCAGTATTTTTTTTTGTATACAATAATACAAATTTTAATATTGTTATCCTACTTCTACAGTGAGAGTCATTGATATTTTAATAGGGACTATCTTGAATCCGCACATCACTTTCAGTACTGTGGGCACTTGAGCAATATTATTGCTTCCAACCAATGAACAACGGTTATTCTTCCACCGATTTTGAGTGTATATCCTCTTTATTTTCATTCATCAATATGTTATAGTTGCAGACAACTTTCACCTTTCTGATTAGATTTATTCTTTATTCTTAACTTACTAAGATTTTTGTAGGTATTTTTAAATGGAATTTCTTTTTTATTTTTCTATGTCAGATCATTTGTTTGGGGATAAGATTTTCAATATTGCAATGTCATTTCTATTAACTATTCTGACTTATTTTTAATTTGTTGGTTTTTATTCTCCCAATTTCTGATGATTAAACTCATAAATAACATTGAAATAAATGTGAAAATGACTTTAATTTTTAAAGCACCTTTACACAGCATAGGTGACATAAAAATACTCTTCTAGAAAAGGAACTAATATTTCCTCAGAAAAATAAAGAGAACTGTTTACTAAAGATTCTCCAACAATTTCCTTTTGATCCATGTACTTTGTTCCAAATAAAACATTACAATATTTCATCCCAGAATATTAACACATGCTCTTTTTATCCAAAAATAAATTTCTCTACTTACTTTACTATATCCCATGTGCTATATGTCTTCTCAGTCATAGAAAAGTACACTTGTATTAGTCAGTGAACTTCTTTCCCTAAAAATTTGGATAGGGGGACAAAGAAAGAGCTGGTACATGCTGTACTTTTGCTGTATTTCCCCTTTCTATCTGGTTTCAACCTAGAAGCAATCACGAATCATTCTGTAAAGATTCTATAATTTGTACACACAGTATATCCCATTTTCGTGTAAATGCGGTGTCAATTTCACTCTAAAGTGAAAGATCTAAGGACATTATGCAACTTTTTTCTTTCTCTCTCTTTCTTAGTTCCTTTCTTTTCCTTCCTTGATATTTCTTCTTGTATCTCTTAGCCTCATAAGCATCACATGGTAGGTGATATTCAAACGAATGAATGAATGAACTAATAGATGAATGAATTAATCAACAATTGGAATGAATAAATGAGGAATAGTTTACATTACTGTTCCAGAACATATTTCTTTTGTTAAGCACAGTACTTAGTTTCCTCATAATTGAAGATATTATAAGAATATTAATGTTATTTGTCATATATTGTATATATATTGATAATTTTGTTCATATCAGATAAGAAAAAAAATGCCAGAATAGTACAGAATACCTTTTTAAAAATTCACATAAAGGCACTATCTCACAACCTATCACTATTTTTTTAATGGACCAACAGACACCTTAAAAGTGCTGAACAGTAGCTCTTGGAAAAAGATTTTAACAAAACATATGCTTCAGCTTTAAAAGAGCTGTGAAAATCTGCCTGATAAACAAAATAGCTTTTTTTTTTTTTTCAAACTTTTCAAGGCTGTTGCCCTGGGAAAAACGTAATTAAACTCAATGAGAAAAAACAATAAATCATAAAAGTTGAATAAGTCAAAATATAAAATATTCAATTATTATTTCCTGTGGGGTTTATTCTGTAAATATTTCATCCATAGTCCACACAAGGTTTCCTCTTTCCCTCATCTTCTAAGGGCTGTCTGGGGAATAAGCCCACATTTACCAACTCAAATGCTTGACTTCCTTTTAGTCTTCTTATAATTTATTAAGTGAATTTTCAGAAACATAAGTACTTCCAGTTTTCCTCCTCACTACTTCATGTGTTGCTCTTTTTACCCATAGAACAGCTGTGAATAGCTTTATAAAGGGATCCATTAGGGTAACAGACCATCTTTTGGGGTTTTAGCTACAATTGTTCCTTTCATACAGTTTTGTTCCTGGTCTTGCCTCCAATCTACTATCTGAAATGTCACCATACAAAACAATTCTCCTTGTGCAGGGGATTTCATTTCATTTGGGGTACAGAAACTTTTAGAAGTGATTGTTATTTATTTTTCAAATTTTTGAATACTAACACGAACATTAGAGATCATCTTATTACTTACCCACTATGTACTTGCTCATGAAATATGAGTGTAAGACGAATACTGAATAAAAGTTAAAGTGCATTACATATGAATCCACCCCTCAGGACTGAGACTACGGTGAAATAAACATCTTATGATTTCGATATGCATGAACGCTATATTACTATTGTTCTCAATCAACATCTCAATAGTCATTCACTGCATCATCATGGATTTTCTCTCACAGTAACTGGCTCCAGTGAATCCAAAACTTCCAGAAAGGTTTTCTTGACAACTTGTGTATTTTACATAGAGAGGTTGACTTAAATTATGGCCATTACTTTCTTTAATAAGGTATATTTTAATCAAGCCAATGAGAATCTATTATGATAGAATGCTATAATTTTATATTCTTATAATTCATGATTATCATATATTTACTTTAAGTAGGATAAGTGATAATCATAATTTACATGTTTCCCACACTTATGTTTCAGTGTCATTTAAAGGTGCTGGTAATGTTTTGAATATTTTTTCTCTGTATGTGGCTATTCACACAATACATTTATCTCTCCAAAAGTGCAAAGTAGAATTGGAGTTTCTCGTATCTCTTCAATTATTGCTCAGAAATGTGTCCTCAGCCATCCCAGTCAGACTAATCTAAATGGGACTCTGGGACATTGTTAACTTGATACCGGTACTGCAGAGACCTTCTGCTTTGGTATAGCTGGAATTAAAAAGCTTAGCAAAATACAATCACTAAAAAAAGAAATCACAACTAAGATGCAGCAGTCAGAGCCTCAAAAACACCACATTCCTGGGCTTTGCTTCTCAGTGCTGTTAGTGGCACCACTGTGCTTCCTTCTTCAAGACACTGCCTTGTGGTGAACGTTGTTCCTGGAAATTAGTTTTAAATCTTTGTCCTTCTGAGGATTAATGTACTTAATATCTTTTACTGAACTATTTTTCTGTTTCTAGTGGCCAGAGTAGATGCTGGTGCTTTCAACTGTTGTGCATGAGTGATTATGTTCTAAATAACCTAAAAGTTGCAACATTGCTTTATACTTTATGATTACAGGATTGGGAGGAAAAAGCTAATATTCAAAAAGTACATAAAATTCATTGTAAAGTTTTGAAATCTAGATTATGATCTCATTTTAGTAAGCTATATTATCCCTTGGTAATTCAGGAAAAAGGTATGAAATAATTAGAAATAATTCAAGTCTATGTAATGATGAGAAACTGTATTCATATTATACATTGTACTTATATGAGGTGCATTGGAAAACTTGCTTATGTTCACTATTTAAAATGTAATTTCTACACTCTCTTCTCAAAGATTAATTTAGTAAAACTGAGGTGAGGAGAAAAAAGTAGTAATAATCTTAAAATATCAACAAGGTGAAGAGCTTGAAAAGACAAAACATAAAACAACTTTTAGAAGTATGCAATACTTAACTCATCAAAAATTCATCATTCATAATTTTTGAAAATTACAAATTAAGAAAATTCATACTTTTGAGAATTGTAAGTTGCAAGCATTCATAATTATTTATATGGAACCTGGTTTTATAATTTTGTCATTAAATGGACTAGAAATAGTTTTCCGTTTTCATTTTTGCATGTTAATTTATTAACTTTAGCATGATTTTGCTTCAGTTTTCTTTCCAAGCTGTTATATTAACTTTAACCTTTTTATCCATAGTATCAACTAAGTGTATCATCTATCATTAGTGTAGAGAAATGTATTTTCCAGTGTTCACATCTAACATTTTATTTTATTTCATTTCCTAGAATTGTAAAATATATTAAATGAAAACACTGGCAGGAGTTTTCCTTATCTATTTCCTCCCTTTAGTTACAAACTCTTGGTTCTTCATTACTTGTGATAGTATTAGCCTTTCAGAAGTTGTTGTATTATTCATTAGTGTTTTTCTTCCTCAGTATATTCCATTTAAACTTTAGCTCAGAAATAACTGCCAAAATTTAACAAAAAAAGTCAATATTTCTTATGTGACTATAGGTTTTTTCTCTCAGTATTTTTATGGAGTTTATTATGGTTATTGATTATTATAGTTATGGTTATTATGATTATGGTTATTAAGAAATGCTGAGCCAACCTTATATTCCTGTTCAATACATTCAGTATAATATATTCTTATACATCCTGCTTGTTTAAAGGCTGTTTTTATCTTTGCTACAACGTACTCACTATTTCATTTGAATTTTTGTACTTCTGACTATAAATAAAAGATGATTTATGGGAAAATTTTTCAGGTAGGACTGGGGACATAGCTTAATGCTAAGAGACTTACCTAGAGTGTTCAAAGTCCTGAATTAAATTTACAACACTGAAATATTTACATTATAAGCCTGAAAAAAATCAATAATCAATCAATTAAAGTAATAAAAGACATAAGCAAATGTTTTGAAGAGTGACTCTGAATTACAAAATACTATTTTACGTGGCCAAATAATGAAACTAAATACCAATTTGGTACAATTAGTTTATGCCTTTCTAATTTTTACCCTCTATTGTGTCCTTCATACACTAATGCTTGAACTATAGAATAACTAATAAGAGACTCTACTTTTCAGGACGTGTGACACCAAAATAAATATTAGTGTAATTACCCAAAAAGTAACAGACTAGTGCCAAATGGCTTTTTCTGCTATAAGTAGAAAGTTCTTAAATTCATACCCTAGGATATGCATGCCATAAAAATCTCATCTAATAATTCAAAACAGCCAAGAAAGAATATCTTGGCTAGAAGCATAATTGCAAGTTAAAAACTGAAAAAAAGGGAAATATTTAATAGAGAAAACCAGAGTTAATTGAGTATTTACCCTTCAGAAAATAAAAGAACCACAATTTTTACATGTTAGCAAAGCATACCTGAAAAGGGAGGGGTGTGTTACATTTTTAGGTAAAAGGATTTATCTTAAGACTATGTTCTTAAATGAAATAAAGCAAACATGTATTTTAAGATATCACGTTTTGAGTGTGTGTGAGAAACCAAAAGCATGAATAAGGGCCAAAATAGATGGTAAATATTGGGAAACAGAGCAAAAGTGATCAAATGGGAAAGCAAACAAGGGAGAAGGGAGGGGGCAAGGAAGGTAGACACAAGAAAAGAAAGAAGGGACAAAACGGAAACAAAGCTTTTGGAAATGGAGAAGAGAGGGGAGCTTGAAGAATGGGGAGAGGAGCAGGAGAAAAGAGTTGAGATATATTATGACAGGTACAAATTTCTACAATCAACGTGATCAATTTGTATGAAAAAATATGTACTAATAAAAATGAAGTTACAAAATTATAATTCCTCCTAAGTTGCCTACGTTCAGAGTTGATGCTTCTGGAAAGCAATTGGGTCACAGGGAATTATTAACCAACCAATGAATTCCTGGCTGAATGTGTTGTTAGGGGTCCAGCGATGCATCACAGCAGGCTGGCCCTGAAGGACAGATTCTTGTTCCTGATTCCTCTCTTCCCTCTGTACTTCCGGCCTGCCGTTGGGGGAGCAGCTTTGCTCTGCCGTGACTTTACCACTGCATATCTTCCCAACAGCCAACCATGAACCTCTGTGATGCTTTTCCTTTAGGTTTCAAGTGTCAAGCATCTGCTTTGTACACTACTTTGTAATTTTTTTTTTTCTGCTTCTGGTATAACACGATTTCATTTTTAAATTTCATGAAGGCAGAAATCCTCATAGTTTATTTCACATTTTAATCATAAGTTTTTGGAACAAACGGTGTTGTCAAAATATAAATCTGTTTCGCGTTTAAATAAGCATCTGTAAAACTCAGTTTTCTTTTTCAGATGCTTGAGGGTTAGATGTTTTAATTTCATAAGGTCCAACAATAAAAGATCATAAATCAGGCAGCCATGATAAACAATAAAAACGTATTATCTCACAGTCATGAAAGCTAGAAATCTAACATTAGTGTGTCCATAAGATCACGCTCCCCTTAAAATTTTTAAGAATCTTTCTTTGCTCTTTTCTAACATCCAGTACTGCTGGCCTTTCTGGGTGGACATTCCCAAAGTGCTTTAACACACATCTCCACCTCCGTTATCACGTGATGCTTTCATTCGTTTCTCTTCTTATCATGATTCCAGTTATATGGAATTGTTAGTTCGCTTGATAACTTCATTTCAACTGAATCAGAACATATTCACAAGCACTGAGGTTAAGATTCAGAGCATCTACTTAGGAAACAAAAATTCCACCCACAATACGTGAAATTTGATGTTCTACATAACATTAAATTCAATATTCAATGTTATGTATAATTCTATCTATTGACATATGTATTACAAAAATTTCTAAGTCATATGTATCTTTTTTCCCTTTATATACAGCCACACACACACATAGAAATATGTTTATGATTGTCTGTGGCCGTACCACCCTGAAAACACTGGATCTCATCTCATCTCTGAAGCTAAGTGGGGTTGGACCTGGTTAAAACTTGGATGGGAGAAGTATGTTTTTACATATACTTTTAATTGTCTTATTGTACCATCTCAGATTTTGACAGCTCTTTCTTCAACCCTGGTATGCTCTATTTAAGTCTACTGCCCATTTCTTCCTTTGTGTGAATTTGAACTATAATCCCAATGAAAATCAGCAAAAAAGGACACGTTTCTTATTTTAATACTAATAAAGTGTTTTAACAAGAATAATCTATCTTCATAATTTCAAAAAATAATAAAATAATATGGAGATCTTTGGGTTACCACATCTACCATCTTATAATTTATAGATATTTATGGTTTTGAAAAATCAGATATTTGATACTATTGACACAGGAATAGGTATTAAAAACTTAGCTGCAGGACATACAAAGTATTTCCAGTAAGCTAACAAACTAGCAATGCAATTGCTCTGGTGCCTCAACAGAAAGCTGAAATAGCTGAAAAACATTACTATTGAAATGCATGGCCAAATGTTTTGAAAAGGCATTATGGAGTGTAGCACATGTGTGTGTATACTATAATTAGTTATATATAAACTAAAGACTCTGCATCACCAATATATATTTATATATTATTTGCAATATCTGTATATCAAGCTCTAATGTAAAACATGGTACTATTTTTAAGTATATAAACTGTTTTTTGTGTGCTTGTGTGTGTACATGTGTGTGATTCTGGGTTAAGGGAGAAATACAAAGTAAATATGCAAATCTCCCCAGTAAACAGTAATTTGTACAGTACTTTTATGGTGTCACTTGTTTTTGTTTGTTTGTTTGTTTTGTTTTTTTAATTTTTTAATCTTTATTGATACATTACATATACACATCATGGTTGTACTCCATAATGGGGATTTGTACCAGTATATGACACGACTTAATTCTCATTTTTCCCATAGCCCTACCCACGCTACCACCCACTATATACATAAAATTTGTTTCCTTACTTTTTTGTTACAATCTCATCATTTTTCCACCTTCTTCCTATTTTACATTGAGCATTTACGATTTCACAATATATAACATACAATTCTAGGACTCATTTACATCTTTATTTTCTCATACCAGAGAAAAGATGCAATATGTACCTATCTGTGCCCTATTTATTTCACTTATGAGGATATCCTCAAGGTATGTCCATTTAAGTAGAAATGATTCAAACTTATCATTTTTTATGGCAGAGTAATACTCCATTCTATAGAAGAACCACAGCTTTTTTATCCAGTCTCCAGTTGATGGACATTTGTGTTGTTTCCAAGATGTAGCAATCACAAATTGGGCTGTTATAAACATGGGTGCACATATGTCACTGTGGTATGTATGAGTCTTTTAATTCTTGTGTGTATATACCTAGCAGGGCAATGGCTGGGTCAAATGGGACCGCCAATCTTAGCTTTTTGAGGATTCTCCAAACTGATCTCCACAGGGGTTGTATGAGTCTACAGTCCCACCAACAGTGGAGAAGGGTTTCTTCTTCTCCGCAGCCTCGCCAACATTTGCTGTTGGCTGGTTCTGAAATGGCAGCCATTCTATGTGGAGTGAGATGAAATCTCAATGTTGTTTTCATCTGCATCTCTCAAATGACTAATGGTGTTGAGCATTTCTTCATATGCTTCTTAGCTGCTCTTACTTCTTCTTCTGAAAAATATCTGTTCATTTCAGATGCCCATTTTTGAATTGGGTCATTAAATTTGGGTGGGCTGATTTTTTTTAGCTCTTTATATATTCTAGATAGTAGCCCTTTGTCTGAGGAACAGCTGGTAAAGATTTTTTCCCACATTGTTGGTTGCCTTTTTGCTCTGTTGGTGGTTTCCTTTGCTGTGCAGAAGCTTTTTAAAAGAATGAGGTCCCATTTGTTGATTTCCTCAGCCAATTCCTGTGCTATAGAAGTTTTGTTCATGAAATCTTTCCCTAAGCCAATGTGGTGTCACTTGTTTTAACTGTGAATTTATTGGTTTGACCAATAACTGTTCATTTTACTAGTGATGAAGAAAACATCAAAATCAACAAGTATTGAATTTTATTAGTAGTTTTTCTTTCTTCCTAGTTCTGTTTTGTGAACTTTTTTTTTCAGTATTGCTGTATATGGTAAAGAGTCCACATCCTCCAAGAGAATAGTGCCCTCCACCATCATCCGACAAACACATGAATCAACAGAAGACCAGAGCCAACTATACCACCACTGTACGGGCCAATTTGTTTTCATTTTTACTATGACAAAATGGATTATTTCTCTGCCTCACCTGCTGGACTCTGTCAGCAGGATAGATATAAAATCTCCAAAAGTACCAATTAAAATAAAAATAGCTAAATCTAGAAAAAATATCAAGTATAGCTTTGGAGCAGTGTGATAACCTACAAGTGATTATTATCAGCACCTGCAGTCTATGTTGTTTGCATATGATGAATTACTGATGGAATTCTACTGGATGTTCAAAATGTAGAAGAATGAAACAGAAAATTTTATTTTTCTCAGTATAATAAAACTCAATTTTTATCATTTATTTTTAAAACTAATTCTCTTAAATTGCATGAGTATGAAGCTATATCAAAAATATACCCTTAAATTTTATTTTTCCACTAGAAAACAATTATTATATTCCCTTCATGTAGTGAGGAAAAGTCTCTTAAAATCAAGTCAATTAAGCCAATTTTTTAAATCAGTAAAATGTGATAATGCTCCCAGTGAAGACTCCTCAAAGGATACCATTCTCAAAATCCACCAATGGTAGATTCCAGTCATTAAGACTTCTTCAACATGGGTTATACCTTCTCTATCAGGGGCTGATGCAGTCTACCTTGTTTCTGGAAACTATGGCCTAGAAGAATCGAGTTATATTCCACTCCCTTTATATACATTACACACTATGTCATGGGAGCAGCATAATTGAAATTAAGGCTACCATACAGAAAAAGAACCTGGAAAAACAAAGTAGTGGTTCATGGCAAGACAGATACTCAATCAGAATCTGGTATTATGAAGGCCCGTGCAACAAGCTTGGGAGTTTCTTAGATTAGACCATAGTCTATTTTCTAGCTGTCTTTGTCCACTTTTCATTACGCCCCTTGTTTTACCTTCTACAAGATGTTTCTTTCCAATTATCCTGCATATTTGAAATGGATATTAGAAATATACCCTCTTTGGGCTGTACATATTTTACAATTCATTCCCTTTTTAGGCATGGTCAGAAAATTCACTTTTGTGTCCTGCAAAGTCAATATTTTTGGCTAAAGCTTGTAATTTCCTCAGCAATATAATTCTGACCATAAGTTTCAGAGTGACTGTACTTCACGTTTACTCTTAAAAGAAAATTTCATCATGAATAGCATTTGAGTTTGGCAGTTATTTTCTTGCAGCAAATTGGAGTCATCACTCATTGATGTCTGCTTCCCATTGGGCTGTCAGATGGTCAGCAGTCAACTTAACCACACACTTTTTAAATCATCTCTTAATCCTCAATTCTTGCTTTTAAAAATTTCAAGATTATACTCGATAGTTTTATTATATTTTAAAAATATTTTCTCAGTTTTTAAGTTGTAAAACAAAGTACATTTGTACAAACTGTGCTTTGTGTTACCATATATCCAATTGAGACTCTTTTTATAAAGTTATTTTAATTAATAAAAGAATGAATTGTATTAAATTTTATAATTCCTGTAAATGATTATTTTCTATTATTCTTACTTAACAAATTATCCCAATCCCTAGAGAATTTATACAGTCTTATTTTACATGTGGCTTTGCTGATCACGAAGGTCTTAGTGAACATTTCTCCCTAGGATCTCTCAGTTACAAGCACATGTTAGCCAAGGCTAGAGTGATCTGAAGACTCACGTGGACGAATGTTCAGCTGAAAGTTGAAGGCTGAAAGCTCTCTTGATTGAAAGCTCTTACGAGGCTTGACTCAGAAGTCTACAATTGTATTGCAGGATCAAAGTCATCATTCATACAGAAATTAGCTGTCCTTAGAGCAAGATTTCTTAGCTTGACCTACTGGCATACTGGACTGCTTGATTCTTTGTTATATTTGATAATTTCCTATTCCATCCAGTCTTTGTAGCTGGTTTAGCAATATCCCTGTCCTTGACACACTAAATAGCAGTAGCATTATGCTTTCAGGTATGACAACCAAAGCTAACTTCATACTTTGCTATATATATATATATATATATATATATATATATATATATATATTCCCAGGGAAAGTGGAATGGGGGTCATATTTGAGATGACTGATTGCTCTGGACAGAGCACCCACCAAAAAAGACAATGAAACCTGAGTCACATTTTGTGACTTAATTTGGAAAGCCTCACAACAATAAACCATCATATTCTATTGATTACCAAAAATCACTAGCTCAAGTTCAGATTCAAGGGGAAAGCACATATATCCTATATCATAATGTAAATAATAAAATATTTTCCACATATTTTAAATTCTCTCCAAATGTATACTGATATCTAAAAAGGACAAAAAAGGAAAGCTTACAAGAAATAGAATTTTAATCCAATTGATAAATGTGGTGAAGTCTAATTGTTAAAAGATAGATTTGTGTATAAGATAAAATTCAAGACAAAAAAATCAGAGAGAAGCCTATAAAGTAAAATAGCCTGCAGAAATGTCACCCGTTGTAGAGAAGATATCATATTTGAATTCTGACAATGCACAAACAATCAGGAGACAACTAATTTGAAGAGTGATTTACCTTCGTGATATTAAACCTTTGATAATGTTATTATGGATTTATTTCAGGAAAGATGCTTTGTACTTTAGAAATATATTCCAGAATATATGAAGTTGAAATAATAGGATATTAGTATTCTCCTCAAAACAGTTCAGGGCTGGGGTAAGAAGAGGAGACAGTTAAAATTATTAAAAATCATATAGGTTCATGAGTCATCACTTCCATTATTTAGAAAATGATCATAACTTTATTTAAGATTAGCATAGATAATATTGCCTAATTGTTAGTTTCATATTTTTATAGAAAAACTTCAGAATTTTTAAAAAGATTTAAAACTTATATTCAAATATTGACACAATTATGACATAAATTTTTGAAAAATGTGGAAATATTTACATTAAAATAGCAATAATTTAAAATAAAGGAAATTAATGTCAAATTCTTCTATGCTTTGTTTTGTTCATATTCATATTTGTAAATTCAATTCAGACAGAGGTAGGTCACAGTATACAGAACAGTTTCTCAGTCACAATTATTTAATAATATTCGCATATCAGTTAAAACTCTTCACTAAATTTTCCCAATAAAATTTTCAACACTAGGTTACTTAGCTCTTTCATAAAAGTGATAATTCCAAGATCTTTCTAAAATTAAAACTACTGTAAGTGATAATTTTTACTTCCCCATATATTTACTCACTGATGATGCAGAATTAAAGCTCCTCCTCTCAAGGTGCAATTCATTCATTTTAGATCTTTCCAGTTGTTTATCATGGAATTTTTTAGACCCAATTTATAAAACATTCATTCACCTTTGTAATTAAATGTCTTTATTTTTGATTTCTTAATTTTTGGACTGGCAAACTTTCTAACACATTGTTAAATAATACTAATGCTAGAAATTACATTTTTAAAACTTATATTCTCCCAAATTTCTTTCTTAGCATTGAATGAATAAGTCTAGTGCTTCCAATCCCAGGATTTCATTTCAGGTTTTACTCAAGTCTCACGAGATACAGGCTCATGGAAGTCTGTGACCAGAACAGCATCAAGAAGTTTGGCACAATAGTGACATAATCCTGCCCACAGAATAGGACCTACTCTACTCCTGACCTGGCTCAATTACAAGTGAATCTGAGTTGGATCCTCAAAGCCTCGCATGTAGAAAGTCTTTAAAGCTCATTCTGATGATGGTACAAATGACATCGGAGATGGAGCTGAGATCAACTCAGGGCCTACCATTCAAAGGATCTAGAAGCTGTAACTGCAGCACACAGCATCATCCCAAGCAAGATTTCTCAATGGTGAGCATTTGAAACAGTTTCTTACCCTGATATCAAATCCCCAAGAGAAAAACAACTCATCACTAAAATAAAGAGCAAACTCCACAGAAGTGTGGTTATGGCTCACAAACTACCTAGTCTGCACATCAAGGTTAGTAGCCAGGTTGGGCATGAATAATAGGGACAGATGGCACTTTTGTACCTCATTAAAGGCAAAGGAACAGTCATCTCACTATCCTAATATTTTCTTTTGTTACTCAAAGAAATGCTTTTCTAGTAGTGAAAAAAATCAGTCAGTTCTGACTACCTATTTTTGAGCACTAAATATCTGACAAATTGACTACTGAACAAAGCACAATTTAAAAATTGTCTTTGTCTTGTAGAAAACAGAAGCTAAAAGCAGAAAGTATAACAGCTATTATAATGACTCTATTAACTGTTAGAAAAAATTGAATCATAAAATAATTACATACATTATCTCTTTTGGAAAAACTAAGTATGGTTCATACAAATGAGTTGTTAGTCTTCCTATTTTCCCCTTTTATATCATAAAATATGATATAACAGCCAGGAAGAATAAAAATAATTATGAATTGGATATGAATCAGAATTGAGAATCTGCCAGTCACTGAGGTGACTAATAAGCTTCCTTAAAATGTCCAGGTATAGGATATAATTTTATTATGTTCATCCACTCTGTGGACCAAGAAATACAGACCTGGCTTTGCACCCCACTCAGGGACTCTTTATAAGACAAAAATAACACAATAACAATTTCTTATCATGGTGCAATCTAACATCAACTAAAACAACACAAAAAAGTTTTTTAAATTCCCCAAATAAAAAAATAGAAAAAAATTCTTTCATCTACAGTATCTAAAATTATTTGAAACAACTGTTTAATAAAAACAGAGGAATCCCCTGAGATTTCAAGAATTCTAGAACATACCTAAATAAAAATACTATCTGTTGAAATTTGTGACAAAATAAATCAATAATTTAATGAAAATACACCTTCCTTGCATAAGTGTATCAACAACATTACAAAAAATTTTCTAACTCAGTTTTAAAAAGAACATAAAATGGACCAAAAAAAAACCAAAGGAAAATAATAGTGCTAATAACATAAATTATTGAAGTGGAAATTTAAAAGTGGTACAAAAATGGTGGTTTCTGAACAATAACAAGACATCAGCAACTTTATTTTTAAAAAGAGAAAAAGCATAAATAAAATAAAAAGTAATGAGTTAGAAATAATAACTGAAGCACACTCCTGAATGTACGGAGTTTTCCAAAAAATGTACATATACCTCAGGAAAAGAAAAAATTGTCTAAATATTTTAATACTAAATTTCATGAGACCTCAAAAATTAATATGAAGTACCTTTGGCTTCTGCAAGTATAAGAGATGCTCAAAGTAGTGCCCATTAGCTTCTAGACATTTATTAGTGCAGTAAAATGCTGCTTAGAAGCCACGGTCATTGAGATTGCTGTACAAGCATTTTCAATTTCTTCTCTAAGAGCTGGCAGTGTAATATATTTCTGCAATATCTGTCCTCTATGGTAACACCATCTGTTGAGAAATCATCATAATATTTTTCTTTCCCTGAAGTATGTATATAGTTTTTGGTGAATTCTGTATATTACTTGTTTTTATAACTCAAGGCAAATATATTTCAAAATCTACACAAATGGGTAATATATGATAATACAATTTTCAAAATAGATTACAACATAAATAGAAATCATAGACCAGTTTCCATAGGCAACAGAAAAAGAAATTACTGTAGAACTATTCACATAAAAGCATCATGGATACAAAGAGAAATTTTATAAAACTCTAGAAACTATGTAAGTTAATATGGTTAATACTTACACTACTTCACACCTAAATCTTACAATGTTATCACAAAAAACAAAACTGTAGATCTATTTTATGGAATATAAATATAAAATAATACTGAAAGAAACTGCTTTGCAGTCTTACTGGTTATATTTAATATAATTTTTAGACATTTTCATTTTCTGTCTTAAAAATTATTCTTCATTAGTTTTGAGTAACACTTCAAGAACTAAATGGAGTCCCCCCAAAAGAGCAGATGAACTGTTTTACCGTAAGTGTCTTGTATGCTACTGTGGCAGTTAGAACATACTTTACCCATAAACTGAGTGTAGCCATAGGAGTTTAACACTTCATTCTGTTTCTCTAGTTCTTCTCCTGTGCTAGTTATTTTCTCGATTTTGTTTCTGAATTGTACAGAAGTAATGCGTCCTTTTCCATTGGTGCCAACAATGATTACAAGTTGGAGTTTATGGTTTTTTGCTAGGTTTGGTAAACTATTTTTGTTAAAGGACAGATGGCTCATATTTTTGGATTGAAAGCCATATGATCTCTGTTGCATACACTCAAATTTGTCATTCTAGTGCTGTTTTCATCCATTTGGATGGCTGGATAAAACATATGGGGTAGCTTATAAACAACACAGATTTACTTCTCCCAATTCTAGCCAGTCAAAGCTGGTAACTCCAACATCAAAGTGCCATGAGGTCTGGTGTGTATTGAGGACTTGCTTTCTGTTTTTTTGGATGGTAGCGCTTCACTGAGTCCTCACATAGTAGCAGTGAAGGCTTCTCTTCAGCCCCTTTTATAAGGAAACTAAATCCCTTCATGAACACCACTTCTCTGGGCTCAATACCTCCCAAGGGTCCTAAAACCCAAAACTATCACCTTGGGAGCTGGGTTTGAGCATACAGTTTTGGGTTGGGTGAGGACACAACTGGGAATGGAGGCTGGTTTTCCCCAGGGAGTCTTCAGTTGGTCTGTACCTCATGCCAAGAAACCTTCTCCAGGATCTTGCTTCCCTGAGGAGACTTCTTGACCGCCACAAGCCGGGAAGGCTTTTATAGGAGGCAGGTGGACATAACTCCTTTAGAACAAAGGAAATTAACGATTGGTACTCATGCATTGGTTTGGGATTTGGAAACTCTTGGATTCAACAAAGCATCAGGAGAAACAATACTATCAGCATTAAACACTTTATTAAATGTCAGCCTGGATTCTACCTATAAGGAGATGTACAGCAGGAAATAACAGTTCAACAGCAAATGGATCCTTTGAATTCTGTCAGGAAAGATGTGGTTGTCCTAGAAAAAAAGTGAACTTGCAAATCTGAGAGCGAGAATGAAAAAAATAAAAATCAGAGTAGATCAAGTTAAGCAACAACTGACACGTGACACCAGCCAAAGCAGAGCAGATAAGAAGCTGAATATAAATGTAGAAAAGAGCAGAGGAACAGATATGTTTACAGATTCAGAAAAGCAACCATAGAATTTACTAGAAAGGACACCAAACCCAAATGCATTATTTCAGAGACCAGTAGTAAAATTAACACTGAAACTGCTTCCTTGAAATCACTGATGGGTTCTAACAAACCAGAGACAGTTCTTCATCTTGCAGTGTCCGTGATAGCAACAGCTTCGGGATTTTATAGATTCTAGAAGTTCCACTAAGGCTGCTGCCATGCTGCTCCTGGATTTCTGACCACACCCTCCATGTTGGACTTCCTTCCAACATGGTCAGTTGCTGAAAAAACTTATTACATGTTTATCATAGTATATATGAGCTAAAGAACTATTTCAGGTATTTCAACTGGATTTTGTGTGTCTTTGTTTTATGTTGAAAAGCTGTCACCCAAAACCTGATTAATTTGAGATGAAAAGTATTCTGTGCCTAAATTTTTGATAGCTCACGGAAACAGAACCACAATTTTGTGTCTGAGTAACTTTATCAATAAAATTTTGTGAATTAAATTTGTTTTTAATTTCTAAGAAAAAATAAAGTTTAGTATGTTAAATATTACTAGCTGGATTTAATTTTGGTCGTGTGCTACTCTGAAAACTAGAGATTCAGGAATATCCTTTTTAAACAAATTGATAGTACAGAAAAAATTTGGCAAATAAGACAATTCAACTTTATTATTTAAAATTAAAACAGTTGTATCTTTTCCTGACTTGTCAGTGTTTGCTGCAACAAACAGTTCATTTTATATGAATTTTTATCATATAGAAAATGATAATCTAAAAATGCTAAACTCAGACTTATGCATCAAGTTAATAAACAATTATGAAAATTTTGTTTCATTAAAACATTATGCTTATTAATTTTTATATCAATTCTAACTTATAGATATCAATTTCCAAAATCTTGAATTAATGTTAATTAATGAAAATTTCTGATAAGTATTTTCAAAATGAGACGTAATACTAAAATCATCTATAATTCAGTTATTTTAATATACTTTTGTTGTTGTTGTTTTTATATTGTACAGAGCAATAGTCCCCAAATTTTTGGGTACCTCAGATCATCAGACATTATATTCTCATAAAAAGCACTAATCTCAAGTCACCCATGTGTATTGGTGGAGCTTGAGCTGTGCTGTGAGCAGTGGAGGGCCGTGTACATACAGAGGAAGCTGCGCTTGTTAGCCTCCCTCTTGTGTCCTGTTTTGAGGCATGACATCATTTTTGAGTAGGTCATTAACTAGTACAAATCTGTGGCCAGCATGTTGAAACAGGCACAGAGAGTTTCTATCTTTGAATCATAGATTTATTTATTTTGTTTTACAATAAATACATGAGCCTGAAAAGAAGTTACATAATGTTACAATTTTGATGAAACCACACTACACTGATAACGTTGCTTCATTTGTTTTATAAATGCCTCTACCTAAAATGAAGAGTATCAAATTGTGGCCCAAGAGTCAAAATTTATCAGTATCCTTACTTTACAGTAAGACTAGTGGAACTCACCACACCCACTGATTTAAATATTGTGTGTGTCTACTCTGAGATAACATGAGAACATCTGAATTACTGCAACAATAACTGTGTATTTTCTAGTTGACCATTGACAGAGAAGTTAGTCAATTTGCCTAAAATATAAAAGATTACCCTGTAGATCATATGTAATCCACACAGAGCATGAAGACTATCCCACAAGAAACATTTTATGTATTATATGTTATCACTATCATATCTTTGATTATTATAAAAGCACAATTTCTTTCTTGTGGAAGAGCTAAGGTTCCTATCAATGAAGTGATCTCTTTCCATATACATGTTCAAATGCTATACCGTCACTTTGATTAGATAGCTAAGTATGGATTTTCAAGTACTGGTGATCCTGTTTTTCTTGATCAAATGCACAAATGCCCCCAAATGATTTTATTTGTTTTTCTAAGATTAGAACAAAATTGAAATGATATTTCTTAATTATACCTACAGTGTAAGAGCTACAAAGGAAGAGCTGTAATATCCACAAGAGACACAGTACACCCTGACTAGATTTGTGTATTTCATAGGATATCCTAGAAGCTTCTTCAATGTCCTTTCAGAGTATTACACTTTTACCTTCAGAGGAAAAGATGTTCAAAATCTTTATGAGACAGTTATACTCAATTAGAGAATATTATTGTCCTCCATCCTCATATTACTAGTTGCAGTTATAAATGAATCGTAGCCATTAAATTTTTATCAATAAGTAGATGGATGAAATGGGTGCCAAGGGATCCACTATAAATCAAAGACCTAACATTTTTTTCCTTCAAAAATTCAATTTATTGAAGACGATGACTCATGCCAATGATCCTAGCATTCTGGTAGGCTGAGGCAGGAGGATGCCCCATTTAGTAAATTGGCCAAACTGTATCAAAGTAACAAATGAAGAACAGTTGGTTTTGTAGTTCAGTGCAAAGGCTCTGAGTTTAGTTCTCAGTACTGAAAAAAATAAAATAAAAGAGCAATCAGAAACGTCATGTAAAGAACTGTAAGAAACTAACTGATGTTTCAGAGAAGAGACTCTCAGTATGAACTCCAATGCTAATCTTACTTAGATAACTTACTGGGATGAACTAGCTAGGATTTCCAAGACTCTGTAGATGGTTGGTCCAAATCTAGCCAACATGAAGTAAGTAGTAGTCATCAAACTGACTAGAAAAAGTAAATCATATTTATTCATTTGGAATATTGCTATTGCTCTTATCTTTATGATTTTTTTTTTGAGACAGGGTCTCACTATTGTAGTTCATGCTGCCCCTGAGCTCAGCTTTGAACTCACAGCAATCCTCCTGCCTCTGCCTCCAAAGTACTGGGATTACAAGTGTGAGCCACCATGCCTGGCTGCTCTTATTTTTATGACTATACTATGTAATTGTTTTTCTTGTTAAATAGATGCTGAAGCATAATATAATAAATTACTTTGTTAAAATGAAATAAAACATATATTTGTTTCCCAAAGAATTTTACTGAATATCTTCTTTTATTCTCATGCAAAAAGTAATTTATGTAAATTAAAGTGGAATTTGTCTTCCATTTTATGAAAATATAATTCCACAAATGAAATAGGCAACCAAAAGCCTTAGTGATATATCTAAAGCTAATTCTCATTTAATCAGTTATGATAATCCACTCTAAAAATGAGTTTGACTTCATACATGAAGACATGATCTAAACTGACCTACCAGAAATACTGAGATGATGTCTGTCCAAGTTTACTACTCTGATATGTTGTAAAGAAAATTAGTCCCTGTCAGGATAGAAGTATTAACAAACTTTGAACATCTCAAGAAGATAGAAATTCCCCTAACCTGTAGATAGCCCAGGTAAAATCTAGTAGAAAGCATTTTTGGAGTTGGTTTCTGGACATTATTATACCAAACATTGTCTTTAACAAGTTCAGGAAATTCATCAGACTTGTGATTCTTAGAAAACTTCCACAAATGTGTTAGTTATGTAGCTTCATTTATTACTCAGTACAGCTTACCTGCACATTCACAAAATAGTTCAAAGAGGATGACATAGTCCATGACTATGCTTCCTGTATCTATGTTTAAAAAAATCCTGCAAATCAAAGTGCAACTAAAGCCACCTAACGGGTTAAAATTACTTCTCTAATGAACAAGTTCTTTCTGCATTATCTTCACCAAAACTTATTTTCCCACCATTTTCTTATTGCCTATTCACTATTTTTTCCTGATATATGATGAGAGATGCTTTTCTATCTTAATCAGCTTCAAGATTAGCTATTTTTTGGAAAAGGAATTGAAAAGACATAAATTATAATGCTTCCTAATCAGTAATTTAGAGTGATAAAACCCAAGACACCCTGCTGCCTACAGTTAAGAGCAGCCCCTGTGTAAAAAAAAAAAGAAAGAAACAAAGAAACAAAGAAAGAAAGAAACAAAGAAAGAAACAAAGAAAGAAAGAAAGAAAGAAAGAAAGAAAGAAAGAAAGAAATTAAAAAAGGCAGCCTGAAACTTGGCAACTATTCTGGTGCCTTCCTGTTACATATACTTCCCCCTTAATCTCTATATAAGTCTTGAAATACCTGAACAAGGCGGTCATTTCTTTAGGATAAAAATGGCCACATTGGAACTTGTTGATCTGTCTCCCAAGTCACCCACTCCATCAGATGCTGGGAGAACCAGATCTTTCACAGCCACCAGATAAGACTTTCTATAAACAAGAACAATTTTGACAGAGATTATTCATAATCAAAGTGGGAGAGTCACTGCTTGGAAAAATTATGGATGACATTATAAATGTCACAAAAGACTATAATCAATTGTTGCAAGGCCACACTGCTAGGCACTTCATAGCCAACTCTAAAGATTTTAATTCCATGGTATTATGCATATTCAATTATCCTTAGGTGATTTATTTCTCTATAGAGTAGTGATTTAAGTTACTGTGAATTGATGGGTATCAAGTGTTTCCTGTCCATAGTAATGCAAATGAATTCTGACAATAGGACATATTATATATATATATATTTATATGTGTCATATAATGTATTTTATATACTTGTGTATATATACATCAAATATATAATCAACATACATATTTTAGGCAACAAAATATATTAAATTAAAGAAGATGAAGTATTTCATCAAAAGTCTTTCTTCAAAAGGCACAACAAAAGAAGTGTTTCAATGAGAATTTTGATTTTTAAATTGACTTCATTTGTATAGTTTATACCTACATTATGATCACATTCAACATTGAAAGTTTGTACTTGTACATGACACATCTTGATTCTTATTTTCCCCTTTCCTGTACCCTCCCTACAACCTCATATTCTATATATAAGCTTTGTTTCCTTTTTTAAAAAAAATCAAATTTGTCTTTCCCCTCTTCACTCTCACCTACCCACCCTTTCCCTTTTGCACATTTTCTCCCTATTTCACATTACCTAGCACACATTTTGGCATTCATTTACACCTTTAGTCTTTCATACTAGAACAAAGATATGGTATTTACATTTCTGTGCCCTACTTATTTCACTTATTAGTATGCCCACTGGGTACATCCATTTCAGAAAAAAATGAGTCAAATTTATCATTTTTATGGCTGAGTAGTGTTCCACTTTATAGAAAACTACATCTTCTTTATTATAAACTAAGCTGCTATAAACATAGGTGCACATATGTCACTGTGGTATCATTCTTTTAATTCTTTTGTGCATATACCTAGTAGGGAAGTAGCAGGGTAGAATGGGACCTAGAATCCTATTTTTTTAAAGGAATCTCCACACTAATCTCCACAGTGGTTGCACCAGCCTGCATTCCCATTAACAATGGAAAAGTGTTCCTTTCTCTCTTCAGCCCCGCCAGTATTTGTTATTGGTTGATTTTGTGATAGCAGCCATTCTTTTTGAGTGAGAAGCCATTCTCAGTGTTGTGTTCATCTGCATCTTGGATGACCAGCAACGTCAAACTTTTCTTGATAAGTTTCTTAAGTCCTTTACTTCTTCATCTGAAAACTTTCTGTTTATTTCAGATGCTCAGTTTTAAATTGAGTCTTTGAATTTGGGGCGGGGGCTGTTCTTTTAAGTTCTTTATATACTCTAGATAGTAGTCATTTGTTTGAAAAACAGCCGGTAAAAATTTTTTCCCATGTTGTATCAATATATGAAATTGAAAATGTAATTAAAAACTTACTGACCAAGAAAAGTCTGGGTTTTAATGGCTTTACTGCTGAATTCTATTAGACTTTCAGAGAAGAGCTAATGCCACTACTTCTCAATCTTTCAATAAACTGAAGAGGAAGAAATACTACCAAATTCATTCCAGGAAACAACCATTACATTGATTCCAAAAGTATAGAATGATACAATCCTTAACTAAAAAAGAGAAATACAGACAAATCTCCCTAATGAACATTGATGCAAAAATCCTCAGTAAGGTGCTGGTAAACAGAATACAGAGGCTCATCACAAAGATTATATACCTTAGCCAAGTTGGATTCATCCCAGGGATGCAAGGATGGCTCAACATGTGTAAGTCAATAAACATAATACTTATATTAACAGTTTCAAGACAAAGTCCATATGATTTTCTCAATAGCTGTGGAAAAAAGTTCAACAAAATCTAACACCCTATCATGATAAAAACCCTACAGAAAATTGGAATGAATGGTCTTTATCTCAAACTGAAAAAAGTCATTAATGAGAACCAATATCCAGCATCACACTAACTGGTCAAAAACTGAAACCTTTCTTGCTAATATCAGGAGCAAGATAAGGATATCCCCTATCACCACTCCTGTTCAATATAGTTTTGGAAACATTAGCCATACCAATTATACAAAAGAAAGAAATAAAAGCAATAAAAATAGATAAGGAAGAAGTTAAACTGCTATTATTTGCCAATGACATGATACTCTATATAGATGATCCTAAAAACTGAGCCAAAATACAGCTAGACTAAACTATCAATTTAGTAACACAACTGGATACAAGGCCAACGCCCCAAAATCAATGGCCTCTGTATACATAGACAATAGACTTACTGAAAGAGAAGTTAGGAAATCAATTCCTTTCACAACAGCATCCAAAAATATATTCCTAGAAATCAATCTAATAAAGGAAGAAAAAGACCTCTACTCTGAAAACTACATATTCTGAAAAGGGAGATTGATGAGGATATCAGAAAATGGAGAGACATCCCTCGTTCCAGTATGATCAAAATGACCATACTCCCACAACTGCTAATCCAAAAATTCATCTGGAACCACAAAGAGACCTAGAATAGCAATTCTAGGCAGAAAGAACACAGCAGAGGGTATCATAATCCCTAACTTGAAACTATACTACAAATCCACTGTGGTAAGAACCTCAGGGTATTGGCAAAATTCTCAATTTTTGACAGCCTGTGGCACCAAGAACTTTCATCCCTTGTAGCTCTTGGCCAGTTTGAAGCTCCTCTCAGTTCTTGAAAGTGAGCCTCTCCTTTAGAGAGCTTACATCAGGTCCCTGGCTCAAAAGAAGAAATCAACTTTGGCTACCAGACAGAGAAAGCCAAAGTTAGTCTCTTGACAGTCTAATCTCAGAACTGATATCACTGTTTTGTTTTTTGGTTTTTTTTTTCTTCTTCCTCTTGTCACAAACAAATCACTATGTTTAACTTTTGTTCAAAATAGGAGATTTTGGACCAGAGATTTAGCTTAGTGGCTCCAGAACAGGTCTTGCAAGCACAAGGACCCATATTCAATCCCCACTAACCACATACAACAATACTGGACATGGAAACTCATGCCAACCAATCAATGCCAATCAGTACCACATACCATAGTGTAGAGCATAGTGGCTCGTGCTTGTAATATTAGAACTCGGGAGGCAGAGGCAGGAAGATTGCTATGAGTTTCAGGCTCAGCTCAGGGCTAGCATGAACTACAAAAGCAGGACCATGTCTCAAAAAAATTAGGGAGGGGGAGATATCATAACACTACAAAATATCACTAGAGTGTAAAAATCAGTAGAACATTTTCACTCAGGGTTCATGGGGTCCATTTGAGAAGCTATCTACCACAATAAAACAAAAATTTAAAGGAAAAAACCCTAAATCATAAGTTTACTAAAAATTTTTGATTGTTAGTAAAATGACAAGCAAGTTAAAACCACCATTTTGCAATAACTAAAAGTCTGACAATACTAAAACTTACCAAAATTTGCAGATAAGTATGAAAATATGAAATGATACTATTTTTTGTGTGTGTGACAAGGTCTCACTTTTATAGTTCTTAACTGGCCCTGAGCTCAGCCTTGAACTCACAGTAGTCCTCCTGCCTCTCCTTCTCAAGGGCTATGACTACAGGTGTGAGCCACCAAGCCTGGCACAGTGGTATGTGGAACCAATTGCTGATGGGTGTGAGTGTCCACGCCCAGCTTTGTAGTATAGTAGGGCGTTACTGGGGATCAAACTCGGGACCTTGCACTTGCTAGGCAGATGCCAAAATCACTGAGCTAAATCCCTGGCCCGCTGATACTAACTTTAAAATTAATTTCTTATCACTTGGCATCACATACCCAGGAGTTAAAAAGTACTCTGCAAAGTGTAGGTACTAGAAAAATTTCATATCGAATGGGAAGGACAGTAGCCTCCAACTCTTTCTTTAGCTGAATGATACAAACACAGGTACTTATTTACTTTGTTAGTATTTTGATATATATGACAATCTGTTGTACTCTATTTATGCTTATATCACATACTTTACCAATGTGTTTTACATTTTTAACAAATTGATGGAATTATTTTTATATTATAAAGAATATTACTGTGTCCAGCAGAAATTAATCAAAGAAAGTCAAGAATTAACAATATTAGTAGAAAATAAGTAACATAAAATCTTTTTAATTAGTAACTATAAAAGATCAATTCTAAAGTTTCTCATATTTCCATGATGCATGTCTTCAATAAAAATGAAGCTAACCTTATTGTTCTTATACAACTAACACTTTTAATATTTTAAGTATTTATTTGTTAATGAAAGAACAATCATATCTTACCTCTGACTGCTGAAGAGAGAGGAGAATAAAGTAAATAAAAATGCAATATGATTATGTAATTTTAGATCACACCAATGAACCCCAATTCTGTTATCTCAGTAGAAACATATTTGAATAAGGAAAGACTGGAAGCATTTCCCATAAGGTTAGGAACAAGTAAAGTAAATCTACTCATGATTCTTTTTCAATATAGAACTATAACTTTCTACTAGAGAAGTTAGACAAGAGAAAGTGATTGAAAGCATATCAGTATTAAGGTAGGCAATCATATTATCATTATTTAACAGAAGGTATGAGTTTATGTAGAGAAAACACAGAGATTTTCTTCTAAAACTTTAAACTAATAAATGAATTCAGTAAGTTTATAAAACATCAATATAAAAATCAGGAAAATATTTAAAATATCAGTATGAAACTTACTGAGATAAAATCATTGGAGAAATACCATAAAGATAGGTCCAATAATTAAAATAAAATATCAAAGATGGGTTTAACCCAGGAAGCGAGAGACTGCCATAAATAAAATTACAAAATATTGATAAAAGCAACTTAAAAAGAGATATACACAAATGTAAATGTCTCTCAAATTCATGAGCAGTAGAATTTATTAAGATGTTCATGATGCTCAAAATAATTTATAGAATATGTTAGCTTTCCTGTGGTTGGGGAAAATATTTCCTATTTAAAGAAGGAAACATTTAACTCACAGTTTCAGAGAAATCAGCTCATGTTCAGCTGACTCCAAGGCAGAAACCTCATGGTGAAAAGTTGGGCAGCATAAAGATGCTTCACTCACAGAACCCAGGAAACAAAACAAGAGAACAGAGCTAGAAAAGAAGTGAGAAAAGACCAAATACAAACCCCAAACTCTTGCCTCCATAACTTTCCCAAATGCATCTGCAAGCTTTATTAACCTAAGTGATTCCCTAGCCAATAAAACTGACAGTTAACAGTCCATAGATTCACAGTAATCTGTATTAAAATTCTTATGACATTCTTCATAGAAGTTTAAAATAATCTTGTAGAAAAATTCCTGTAGAAGCACAAACTAGCCAAAGAAATCTCAAGCAGAAAGAATAAAAGTAGAGTCCTCACAATATCTAATATCAAGAAATAATGTATATTGACCAAAACAGCATAAGCCTGGCATAAAAACAGTTGCATACACCAACAACAGAGTAGAGATCTCATAAATGCATCCATGTATCTACAGCCAACTAATTTTTGATAAACATACTTTGGAGAAAGGGCAGCCTTAAATATCTTGTGCTGGATGAGCTGAACATCATATACAGAAAAAATGGAATTGGACCTTAT
This sequence comes from Petromus typicus, assembly GCA_004026965.1. NCBI lineage: Eukaryota > Metazoa > Chordata > Mammalia > Rodentia > Petromuridae > Petromus > Petromus typicus. The sequence goes on from PVIR01000463.1 coordinate 151,059, forward strand.
CTCTAATTCTGTACAGAATAACTCAAAAGGGACTGATGGCTCAAAGACTTAAATCTAGAACCCCACACTCTGAAACTACTAGAGGAAAATATAGAAGAAACACTTTAAGACATGGGCATTTCCTATGGTTTGGAGGAATATGACCCCTAAAATAGAAAAAAAAGCAGAAATAGGCAAAGGGGATTGCCTCAAACTAAATGTTTCTACAAAGCAAAGGAACACATCGCAGTGAAGAGACAAACTACAGAAATACTTACAAACTATCTGGTGAAGCTTTAATATCCAGAATAAAAAATCTCAGTTAAAGTGGGTAGATGTTCTGAATAAACACTGGTCAAGAGATATAAAAATAGGAATCACTAAGCAATGCAAGTAAATGTTGACAGGAAAGATATACATTATGTATATATTAGTATATATTTTATGTATCAAATAAAACTATTGTGAATGTATGTATTTTAATACTGATTTAGGTTACTATGGATTGATGAGTATCAGGTGTTTTTTGCCTCTAGTAATGCAAATCCATACTGCAAATCATCTTAACCTAGTTAGAATGGCTGTTATGAAAAAAATCATAGTGATGAGCTGAGGAAAAAGAGTCTTATACATTGTTGGTAAGAAAGAAAAGAGTACGACCTTTATAGGCAACCATACAGAAGTTTTAAGAAAGCTAACAGGACATAACTATCCCATTCCTGAGTATTTATTTAACGTAAATGAGCAATGTAGCAAGTAACTGCAAGTCCTTGTTTACTGGGGCACTGTTCACAATATTTAAAATGTAAAATCCAGTCACTTGCCTATCAAGGGACAGAGAAATGTTGTAGGATTTACACAATGGACTGTTTTTCAGCCATATAAATAAAAAATTATTTTCAGCAGCATGGATAAAGTTGATAGATGGTATGATAAGTGAAATATTATAGACACAGAAAGACAAATACCAAATTTATTCTCCTACTTATAGAAACTATAAAACAAGTTGACCTTGGGGTAGAAAAATGATAATTAGATGTTTGAAAGAGAGTGGAAGGAGGAGGGAGGATTACAGGAGTTGAGGTATGATCAGTTTAAGCTATCTACATGTGTGGAAATATCATATCAAACTGGATACAACAATCAGTATATGCTAATCAAAAATTTAAGATAGTATCCAATATATTCCAACAAGTGATTCATTAAAAGCAGGCCAGCATGGTGACACACACCTGTAATTCCAGAACTCTGGAAGGCCAATGAAAGAAGATAAAAAGTATGAGCCCAATGTGGGCAATTTAGCAACTTACAAAGCCCCTTCTCAAAATGAAGAAAATAAAATTATCTGGGAATGTAGTTCAGTGTAAAGGCCCTATGTTCAATCTCTAGTAACATTTTAAAAAGTAAATTAAAAAAAAGTAACAACTGTAATCACAAACAAAAAAACCTTTCTTTAAAAAAAAAAAAAGCTAGAGTTTCCAAGATGCTTATTCACAATATTAGAACAAATAAATTGAGTTGTGCTACAAATACAATCTTTAAGATAATATAGAGTTCCATAGACAAGCTGTGGTTAGCTTAGTAAAGTATTAAATCTAAATTGATTGCTTTGTGTGACCTCTGGTAACGGTTTGAATATGAAAAGCACAAAAATGCTAATTATCCCATCAGAAAATTAAAATCATAAATGCTAGATTGATTAGTGTTTCTTGTGTATTCTGTCATATAAAATAGTGAAGATGTTGGGAATTTATTTTGGCAAAAGTGATGAGAAACTTTTCAGATTTTCAATAGTGACAGCGAAGAAATCAAGCATAGTTCAGTCTAATTTAGCAACAAACTAATCATCTCAAAAGCAGAATGCAACTAAGCTAATCATATGGTGTTGCTAAGCGTAGTTAGTTAAATATTTTTGCAAGTTTGGACATTAATAAATGAAAACTTTAATACATAGATTATCTGCCTTTAAAAAATTATTTTAACCATGGTATACTACTTAGGATTTCAAAATATTACAACAAAGAGACACTATATAAATTGTTAAAAATTATTTTGTAAAATATGACAATCTGAACTCACTAGTCAAACTGATGGTTATGTATCAATTTATTAAATGAGCAAAGTGCAAAATATTTGGCTTTTAAAAACATTTTAGGGCTGGGGATTTAGCTCAGTGGTTCCGGCGCCTGTCTTGCAAGCGCAAGGACACAGGTTCGATTCCCCGGTAACCACATAACAATACTGAGTGTGGAGACTCACGCCTAGCAGCAAC
>PVIR01000463.1:153409-177223 GCA_004026965.1 Petromus typicus
AAAAAAAAAAAAAAAAAAAAAAAAAAAAAAAAAAAAAAAAAAAAAAAAAAAAAAAAAAAAAAAAAAAAAAAAAAAAAAAAAAAAAAAAAAAAAAAAAAAAAAAAAAAAAAAAAAAAAAAAAAAAAAAAAAAAAAAAAAAAAAAAAAAAAAAAAAAAAAAAAAAAAAAAAATCCAAAACATTTTAAAATGTGATATGTATACTTAGGAATACAGAAATTGTCATGTTCCCTTAATTAATACTTTATATCTTGGGAGACACAAAGAAGAAAGCTTATTATAATATTTTCCCTGTATTTTTAAAAGTTTCACACACAGCAAGCTTGAGGGGGAAAAAAAAGGCTGAAAAAGACTAACGTGATTCTTTCACCTAAAGAAGTCTATTAGAAATTAGGAGAAAAGAAGGATATTACCAGACTATTAAAGTTGTGATGAAGTCAACTGGAAAAGACTAAAGATGTCCCTTTATTCCTTACATAACGATAACTGATGATACCTAACTTGATCTGAGAACTCTCGGAAGGCAACGCAAAAGAAATAAGAAAAAAAAAAAAAAAAAAACTAATGCTAAAGGAAGCACCAGGGAAGGACCAAGAAACAGCATGACTTTCCAGAAACTTGAGAGATAGTCCTGTAACTAGGGAACAAGAAAAGGGGTCTACGAGGCTCCGAGCGCCCCACCTCACCTCCCTCCAGCCACATGCCGTCCCCTCCCCTTCCAAATCGCCCTGGCTGTGGCCCAGCTTCAGGCCCTTTGCTCTAAAGGTCCTTGGCTCAGCATTTCCTGCCTCCCAGCTCTTTGTTCCTCCACGGGTCCTTGAAGTGTTTTCATCTGAACGGTACATGATCAGTGAGGACTTCCCTGACACAGCCTGAAGTTAAACTCCTCTTACCCTTGCCCCTGATGTGCTTTCTTCCTCCATCTGCTACATATTGGTGGATAATATATCATTTATTTCCATTTTTGTTGTCCGACTTCTCTCAGAGAGCAGGAGCAGATCCAAGGAGTGGAGACATCCTTCTATTTAGTTTGCTAGCTTAACTGCAGTGTGTGGGACAATATCATAGGGGAAATACAGCATTGCTTCTATATACATGGTGAATGAAGGAATGAGTGAATGAGCCCTTCTGCCCTCTCTAGGGAAATGTACATAGCTAATTGCTCCCTGATCTTCATTTGTAGTTAAACAAAACTTGAGCCTGCTTCTCAACTGTCTTCATTAATTATTTACTACACAGTCCTAAATATACTGTGTTATTGATTTTTTTACCCAAAAAATCACATGAGATAGACAGTATCTTCATTTTCTATTTTCTCATATATGGAACTTCCAAAAGTTCATTTGAGCCAAGATACAAAGAACAACCTCAAACTAACAATGATTATAGACGTAGGAGTTTCTTTATACTTTGCCTATTTCTTGTTGTTTTATGTTTTGATTTGCTTTGGGGCTCAAAATTTTGGCTGGCAAGTGTGTTTGTTTGTTTGTTTGTTTGTTTGTGAAAGCAGATTGTTTACCTACACTATAGGGTACAGATTCTCAACTTCATTTATTATACCTCCTTGGAGAAGTGTGAAATTCTCCTATGTTTTATGTTTCTTATATGACTGCTATTAAACTAAGACTCATTGTTTACTGAACAATGATTCTGAACCAGGTGAAGTGTTCCTCTGTCAACCAACATTTACCATTTGCTTTTCTTTGTTCTAAGAAGAAATCATTACAGTTATCAGCCATGTTCTTTCTGCTCCTTCTTAACTCCTCCTGTGCTTTTTGTTTATCAGCTTTTCTTATGCATGGATGTTTTATGCTTTAAGATATAGTCATGTGCTCACAAACAGCCTCTTTTCCATTAACCCAATAATATGTCATCATGAATGATATCCATAGTTTATGTCTGGTACATAGTAGACAGAAGAATAAAGGAGGTGAATGGCTAGGAAGGAGAAGGGCTTATTATTTCCTGGGAACATTTTATTTCATTTATTTGAGTTGGAGTATTTTATAATGCAGTGTTCCTGTCTGCACTATGGCAGGCAGTATCCCACGAAATAGGTACACTGTAGCATGTTCATTTCCTACTCTCCGTGCGCTGCAATCCCTCTGTGTACTGGTGTTTGTCAGCACGCAGGGCTGTTAAATGCTGGAGTGGTGCAGTTTAAGCTCACCACATCTCACCAAGTTTCTTTCCAAAGCCAAGAACATTTTACAGCTCCTCCAACACTTATCTCAGGTCGGGGCACTGTTGCATCTAAAAGTTTTGCTAACCTGCAATTCATATTATTGCTTACCAGTTTTTTTTTTCTCTCTCTCTCTTTTGCATTTCCTTTTTAATGATTTTGATTATCTTGGTGTGTTAGTCAACTTGGGATGCTTTTTTTTATCAGAGATATGTTCATATTAACCGTTTTTATGTGAGCATTTTTTTCTATTCATTTGTGGAAATGATTTAGTCAGAAAAACTCTTATTATCAGCTGTTACATCTTCTAGATTTTGTCTTTTCCTTGTGCTTGTGCAGCCTGTTTTCAAACTAATGTTGTTCTCCTGTACAATTTGTTCTTTTATACCTTGTATAAAAACTGATACTTCTTTCAGCCTGATAAAATAATCTTTATCTTTTAAAAAGATTTTAAATTATTTTATACAGTCAATCCTATTTTCCAGTGATACAATCTGTGAATCTTCTTTTTTAAGTTTTTGTCTATATAGCTAATGAAATTAGAAAAATAAATGATGGGAACAAGGAGCTAAACTTTGTGGAGATGAGAAGGGGAACTGGGGGTGGGGAAGATGGTAGAGCAGGGAGGAAAAGGGAAAATAAAAGTGATTGAGATGCAATATGTATGTGTGTGAATACCCCAAGATGAATTGAAATGTAATGTATTTAACATATTTATTGTGCATTCAATATATAGTATTAAAGACAAAATAAAAGTAGAGACCCTATAGAGCAAAAATAAAATATTATTTTGAAAATATAATCAAATTATTACCAAAGTGAAAATTTAGGCCTTTCCTTTCCCTCCTGATTCATCTGGTCTCTGGGGTTCATGAGTTTCCCGGATAATGGTGCCCTGATATGTATTACCTCTCCATTCCACCATCTGATTGTTTCTCCTAACATGAAAGTACTGTTTACAATTTTGAGTGAAGCTTCTAGAAAGAAAAAACATCCAGGAAAAGATTTAGCTAAATATTGACAGTCTTTTAAAGCAGGTTTCTCTATTTCCAGCCATCTACCAACAATCTATTTCAGTTTTCATGGACTACATCCATTTGCATATCCTGGTGTATCATTCTAGCCAAAACCATGGAATTGCTGCAAGCAAACCCATTGTATATTCCCTCTCTGTTGGAAAAATTCTGTATCTAACATCTTTCCTTCCTCCCCTCCTCCTAGCCCTGCCAGCCCCCTTACATATTCATGGCTCACATGCGGCCGACACATGTCACAGTTCAGCAACTTCCCTGGATTATTCACTTGGTCTTTTTCCCCCATGAACATTTTTTTTTCCTGTTGCCTTGTGAACTCTGAAATACGTGTCATGACTGAAAAAAACGATGAACATAATATCACAAACCCAGAAGTACTCATTGAAGGGCATATCTAGTAAACATTGAACATTCTGACTCAAAATTATACCTTTGTCGAAGAGTGAAGGCAAATTTACCTATGTAATTTAAATGCAAAAAGTCTAGCAGAAATGAAGATTACTATAAATATTTCAACTCCTTTTGAATTTATCTATTTGACCTCTTTTCTAGTCAGTGACATTTTTTTGGCGAACTTTGTGCTAATATGTCATCAGCCAAGCTAGCAACAACAAGGAAATGCTATTGTAAGAAAAAAAATTAAAGGCTTTAAAATATTGTTGATGAGGAACATAGAAAACATCATTTAAAAGCCTTCTAAATTACCATTCCCTCCGTTGCTGCTAAATTTCCCTTTGTCTCATTTCACGCAGCTGGTCTGAATGATGACAGAGTGGTTTGTGATTATGTGGGTGACATTAGGCGCCAGCTGAAATGGACACTAAAGGAAGAATCCAGCATTCTGAATTTATAATTTGTGCAACATTTGGCATTGCACCAATTTTACAAATATGCAGCCCCAATCCCTCCTCTTTTTTCCCCCTGGAAACCCAGTGGCCAATGAATGCTGCTATGGCAACGAAAGCCTGGAAATCTAGGGGGGCCTTGGCTATAAAAAGAGTTTTTAGAACATCATGCTAACTGGGAGCCTAGTGGCAAACTATCAGACAACCACACACTGTTCCACATCCTGTCTAGGAACAAATGCTTCTACAGAATTTATTTACCTGTGTTGCTGAATCACTTGCTCCAGAGCTCTGAGCTCTTATTGATATGATGGTTTTCATTTTCAATTATTGTATGGTTCATTCAAATCACACAGGTACATTTCCTCCAGTTATAAAAAGCTTCCTAGAATTGACTTTTAGAAACTGAACACAGCTGTCAAAATAATGTTATCATCTTCAAGAATCTGTTTCAAAGATAGTTATTCCAAAGAAATGTAAAAGTTATATTCTTATATTAACACACTAAGTAGTTCATACCAGTTTAGTAAATCAAATATTCCATACTGCTAGCTTAATAAGATGGGGAATCATGCATGAAATGACTGCCAGGTTAATGACACAGGGAGTCATGCATGGCATGTATTTGCATATAATAGCACAGAATGTTCTCCTAAATCCTTTAAATTACTCATCAATTCTTAAACAGCCATTTAACTAAATCCTCATTCAGAATCAGAAAGAAAGTTTTTTTAAAAAAATGAGAAAAAAAAGCACCTACATATTTGAAGTGATTAGATGAGAGCTAAACAAAACATGGAGTGTTCTTTTTGGTTGGAAATTCTAGTCAGGGGAAAGAGTTGCAAGTCGCATAACAACATCTCCTGAGCTGGAGCAGAGGCAGACAGCAGCATCAAGCCCACTTCCTTACACCATCTGTACCATGTGCACAGAGAACACAGATCACAAGTCTCACTTCCACCATCAGAAGCCAAGGTGTATCTCTAAAGCAGCTGGAAAAAAAATGAGACTTGACCTGAATTATCTGTTGTGTTCAAGGTATTGAAGGGCCTGAACCTGAATAAAATAGAAGAGATTTTCTTTCCTTTGGAGACCTATATATTCAAGTTATTATGAGCATATTTATCCCAGGTTGTTGGTACTCTTCATGGAACCATTCATGCCAACTGAAATACTGTGTGTGTGTGTGTGTGTGTGTGTGTGTGTGTGTGTGTGTGTGTGTGTGTGTGTCTAAGATGCGGTCAGCTCTTGGCTCCTGGAAAATAAGTGATTTGCAATACTCACTTAACACTCATCAAATAAACCTTTTCAAATATTTTTAAATTGTAAATAATGTAATAGAACAAGCAGTAAGAGTAGGCTATTTTCTTCTACTGGGTTCTTAAATTATACCTAAAGAAACACAGCTACAAATAAAACAAGTATCTGAGCTAGAGTCAAATTAAGGAGACATAAAAATGTATTGCAAAATGCTGCCCTCTGGAAGTTCAGAGCCCATCTGAAAAATATTCTGGGAAATATTTAATCTTCTAGATTCTGTAATATAGATAGACATAAGAACACAGAGAGATAAATTTAGCCTAGGCACGGCTGGAGGGTAGAGAGGTGGGAAGGTTTCCCAGGTGGCATCTAGGTTGAAAATGACAGCATACAAAGGACTTAGTGAGGCAAGTGTGGAGGGAGGGAGCATAGCATGTCAATCAAAGCTACAATGAAATCCAGCCCGAAAAGCAGGGGAATTTACATGGTGCAGGGACCCCAGTAGGCGATAGGTCAAGTCCCAGGTAGTGCTCACCTCTAGGAAATTCAGAGATGGCACAAATGCTCAGACTCAGCATTTAATATTGCCAAGTGTAGCTACAATGGCATATATTCAAAGCTAGAAATTTGGAATAAACTAGCAGGCATCATTGATTTTGCACAGTGGATCTGAGCTTTTGAGGTCTGATTTTCTCTTAAAAAATATGAATTACCTAATCATTGTCAGAAGAATTAATTTCAATTGAATTTGATAACAAATTACATATAATCTATTCTCTATATAGTCTGGAGATACTTGTTTCTTGTTGGATTAGCTTTAATTTTTTTCCTTAGTCTGTAAGTGTATGATTGGATTACATCTCACTTTTAAATTGTCTATGCCGGTCATGTTTTCTTTCACTCATTTATTAACTTTAACAACATAAAAAGTAGTGAAAAACCACACACCCAAAACAAAGCCTGCGACAGAGATGATCAACATCTAATCTTGAGCTACAGTCCATCTCCCCTCACCTCAAACTCTTCAGCAGGCACCCTGAATCCTACTGACAATGCCTTGTTTCTCAGTTATGCATTTGTACATATATTATTTTAATGTGTTTACTATTTTATATATTTACCATTGATATATATTTTATTGTTATTTTATATATTTATGATCATAGATTGGATAATTCTTAATTATCTTTGTCTTGATAAAAAAGATAATATAAAGCTCATAATTCTTTAGTAATTGCTTCTCCAATTTACTATAGTACCATACTGCTAAGATTTATGCAAAATATTTTATCACTCTGGTTCTTTAATTTCGATCCCTAAGTGTCTTTCTGTTCAGTGTGAATATATGAATGTGTCACTCCCTATCAATGTGCTTTTGGTTTTTGTAGCTTTCGCTACTAAGCACAGAACTTTTACAGGTGTTCACTTATCTCTGTTTAAAAACGTGCAGAAGTCCTGTATTTCTCTTAGATATTTACCTAAAGGTGTATAATTAGTACGGCGAGGTAGAATAGATCAATGCTGCATCTTAGTAATGTCAAACTATTTTCTCCTAAGTGATTATGTCAGTTTGTCATCGCTCCTATAATTAAATGCAACTTTATACTTCTATGATAAGAGATCTTAGCACCTTTTGTTGCGTATTTGTTAGACTTTTATGGTTCCCTGTTGATGTTATCTTTTACAAATTCAGTATATAAAAAAATTAGTGACATAATATGGAATTATTTGGAACATTTCTAGAAGAATTTAACATTTACACAGAGACTTTTCACTTATATGCAATATTATTATGATTTTGGATACTATGACAAATCAGCTATAACTTTATAATTTACTGTAGCCATAAAATTATATCTCCTTAGCATAACAAATTTCTTTCTTTCTTTTATTTCACATCCACTGAAAGTTATTTTCTTCACCACCAAACAATTTAATATTCTATCTTTGTAGGTAATAATATTTATTTTTATTTGTTATGTGTAGGCAAGCTTTTAGATCATCCTACCCATTTGAAGTTAAAACCTTACATATTCATATTCAGTGCTGCCCACACTGTCCACTGCTAAAAACAGAGACATAGTGTGATGGTTACTTTTTTCCTCTTTTCTCCTTCTTCATTTACCATTTTCCTTTGTTCATATATTTTTCCTGCTTTTTTTTTCTTCAATGTTCTTATTTTTCTAGGAGCATGAATACAGTTTCTAGTTTTCCTGTTGCTGGTAGTTGGCTCTGTTCTTATTTTTGTTTCTTTACTTTTGCTCCTGTCTTCAGCAATTTCCTAGAGTTTGTATGATCTTCCTGTGTCTCCTAATCATATTTTAGTCTTTTTTTTATCATTGTTGGTACATTATGAATACACATGATAATTGCATTCAACATTAAGAGTTTGTACCAGAATATGACATGACTCAATTCTCATTTTTTCCCTTTTCCCCCCCACCCTGCATCCCCCACCCCTGATATACACAATCTCTGTTTTCTTTTTTAATCCTACATTTGTTTTCCTAACCTTACTCTGACCTTATTTCTAGCCTTATTTCTAAAATTTCCCTCTTATTTCTCTATCCTTGCAATTCCTTCTAAATCTTCTCCCCAGAGAAGTAAATTTTCTATATTGAAGAGCTTATATACCACACAAGTTTTTCTGGTTGTTTCTAGATTTTGATATATAACCACAAGTTTAATTCATGCATTCAGAGGTGGTAGCTTAGAAGTTACCACACTATGTTATTTTCTAGGCTGTGTTTAATAGTATTGTTGATGCTCACTGTATTACTTTGGTCAAGGTGACATGATTGTTCTAGTCAGTTGCTCTCCCTGGTATATCAAGACAGAGAATGTCTAAAGGCTATTTCAGACTCAAAATCAAAGGCCAACTACACCTGGAAGACAATATTAGAAGTAGCCATTCTCTAAGGGTTTTAAGTACTAGCAATAAAGATACTTGCAACAAGCAGTGTACAAGCATCAACCTAGAAATTAAACCTAAAATCTCAACAACAACAAAAGTAGAAATGATATAACACTGAAATAAGACACAAGTTCAGTCTTTCAGATTACAAAGGCAAATTCAGAGGGCAATGAGATAAAACAATCCAGAAGTTAACCACCTGGACTCCATAAACTGTTGACAAGGAAAGTAACAAAGCAAATGAAAGAGACTCTGGAAAAACTGAAACCAGAAATAATTTCTCAGATAGCAATAGACATGGTGACTGTAATGAAAGGCATGATTAATAAGTCTAGAATAGACACAGATAAAAAGACACAGAAGCTGAGAGAAATGATGAAAAGTATGAATACTCAGCATAGGAAAAAATTGGAAAACATGAAACTCATCCAAGAAACTATTCAAGAAATTAAAATTCCATTGAAAACTGGAGCAGAATAAGTGAATATGAAAACAGAATTTCAGACATAGAAGACAGTTCACAATTAGTGAATGCCAAAAGAAAGCTTTCTTAAAAACATCAAAGGAACCTCAGAAATCAATGCAACAGCTACTAGATGATGTAAAAAAAAATGATTGAAGTCAGTGAAAGAGACAGAGAAAAATATGTAAATAAACTTCTAACAGACATAATCACATAAAACTGCCCAAACAGAGAAAAATAATTTGATACAAAGATAATTGAGATGTATAGAATTCCAACTAGGCATGATTAAAAAAAATTCTACACTTAGACATATAATAGTAAACATTCTATAAATCCAACATGGAGCATAATATTTAGAGCAGTTACAGAAAAAAAAAATCATACGCAAAGGAAAGCCCATCCGAATCACAGCAGACTTCTCCACACATACCCTCAAGTCAAGGAGAACAGAATGATGTATCCTGAAAAATTATTTTTCAAAACTGAAATAAGATACTTAATGACAAAGAACACCTGAGAAACTTCATGAATACCAAACCAACACACCAAAGAAAATTCTAACCAATATCCTGGAAAAAGACAATGAGGGTGACAACTCCATGAAGCCCAGCAGAATGAATCCATTTGGCAAAGGAAAACATTAAACACAAAGGGAGAAAAAAATCCAACAACAGGAAAATCTGATGACAAGGATCAAGCAATATATGTCAGTTATAACCATTAATGTTAATGGTCTCAATTCACCAATCCAAAGAAATAGACCAGGAGGATAGATCAAGAAAGAAGATCAAACAACATGCTATATACAAGAAACATATTTAATTCAAAAAAACTTTCATAAACTAAATGTCAAAGCATAGAAAACAGTTCTTTTGGCAAGAGGACCCCCCCCCTAAAAAAGGAGTAGCTATCCTATTTGAAGACAATGTAGATTTCAAACAAAGACTAATTAAGAGAGATAAAGAAAGTCACTACATCCTTGTAAAGGGAACTCTTCGTCTTCTCTCATGGATCCCTTTTCTCTTCTGTAATAGGCTTTCTTCTAATTTGATATTATTTTTCACAGGTTCCATTCTCACTAGAAGATTTGTATTATTTCCACAATCCAGATATAGAGAAAGCTCACTTTATGTTTTTCTTGGTGTGGCTAATTTTGCTTACAATGATTATCTCTGGCTACATCAAATTTCTCCAAAATGGCATGTTTTTTTTTATTCTTTATGGTTGAATAACATTTGAAAGAATACCTAAACTGAATCCGTAACTCAGCTATGAAGAAAGGTACAAAACAGGGAAATGCAAGCATCTCTAAAGTGAACCAATGTGGGTTCCTTTGCATAGGTATAAAGAAGTGCTACAGCTGAATTGTATGATAGTATCACTTTTTATTTTTTGAGGAGGCTCCATAATGACTCTCATACTGTTTGTACTAACTTACATTCCCTCCAATGGTAGATAAGTTTTCTTTAGTCCCTTTATCATAACCAGCATTTGCTGTTGTATTCTTGATGATAACCACTCTGACTAGACCGAGGAGGTAGGACCTTAACATATTTCTGATTTACAGTTTCCATATGACTAAATATGTAGTTTTCTAATATTATTATTGGTCTTTGTGTTCCTTTTGAAGCTTCTGTTCAGGTAACTTGTCCACAAACTGAGAACTATTGATGGTAGATCTTCAAAGTACTGGTAAAGTTTAGCAGTGAAATGATCTTATACTGTTTTGCTTTACTGGGAGACTTTCACTAGTGTTTCAATTTAAATGCTTGTTGTTGATCTGTTTTGAGATTTTGTGATCTCTTGATTCAGTTGTGGTTGGCTGTATCTGATAGCAATTTATCCATTTCTTTGATATATCCCAATTTATGAGAGTATATGTTTTCAAAGTAGCCCCTAATGCTTTTTTCTCAATTTTTCAATTCTTCTTTAGGTTGTAGATTTGATAATTCTTTCATTTTAGGTGTAGATATTCATAGCTAAAAACTTCCCTCTTAGAACCACCTTCACTGCATTCCAGATTCTGGTGTATTGTGTTTACATCTTAGTTTGATTCTATAAAGTTTAAAAATATATTCCCTTTGATTTCTTTTTAAATTAATTTTATTTATACATTTTTATATACTTCATGATACAATCAACATTGAGAATTTGTACCAGTATATGACATGACTTAATTCTCATTTTCCTATTCCCCTGCCCACCCTACATCCCCTCTCACCTTATATGCATAAGCTTTGTCTCCTTTTTTCTTGACCCATTGTTCATAAGTACAGTGTTCTATCTTCATGTCTTTTTTATAGTTTCTATGATTGTTCTTGATATTAATTTCTAATTTCACTCCATTTACAATCTGATAAGATATGAGAAACAATTTCTATTTTTTATTTGGTAAGACATGCCTTATGCTTTATATTTTGGAGATATGACCTACTAAAAATAATGCTGATTCTACATATTTAGGATGAATACATCCTGTAGATGTCCATTGAGTTTATTTATCTGCAGTGTAGTTTAACTCTTATATTTCATTGGAGATATTTTTCTCTTTGATAAGCTGTGAAAATGGAGTACTGAAGTCCCCTAGTATAATTACATTGAGATTCTATAGCTTCATTTCTAGTAGTGTTTGATGAAATTTGACATGCTCTGCTCTTGTGTGCATGTATTTTACAGTGTTGAATCTTCTATTTGACTATTGTCTTTATCAATAAGCAATGACATTTATTGTTTCTTGTGACTGATTTTGGAATGAAGGATGCTTTGTTAGAGAGAAGTATAGCTAGAGATAGTATAGACAGAGAAGTATAGAGAGATGTCAGCTGGTTCAGCTATCTGGCTATAGCAAGAACATTGGAACTGGGAAAAAAGAAAGGAAGCAAAATCATGAAGACAATAACAAAGAAATAAATGTGAGAAACCTGCTAACTGACATCCACAAAAGTGAAAGACAGAAAATCTTGAAAATAAGAGACTTCAAACCCTAATTTAAAACATTTCTCTTAATAGAAAAGTTCAGGAAGGAGTCAGTGTTAAGGGAGAGACAAGTTAGTGTCAGATCTGAGCACTTTCACAGGGAAAGACACAGATGAGACAAAACCATTGTGCCAGAGGATCTAAGGTGCAACGCAGTCTCACTGGAAGCCTCAGCAAAACCAGGGGTAGTTCTGAAACCAGATGTCTCTCTAGAGCAGCTGAAATTACAAGGGCTGAGGTCAGTGCACTGAGGCAAGATGGCTGTCTAGGCCACAATAGCTCCACAGAGCCTGGTTGCTGGCTGCACCCTCAACGGTGAGAGAACAGTCAGTGGCAAAAATCTTTGGCATAATCATTCAAATACTAGGTGCATGTACTGTGAGAGTCAAAACACAGAACAGATTTGTTTAAAGAACAAACTATGATGTACAGGTATATAACTGTATTTGATAAGAAATTGCTCCAACAATAGAAGTGAGATAGTCTTATCATGGAATATAACTCTGTGAAATGATGGACATGGTAGTTTGATTTTGATAATAATTTCTTTCTTTTTTTTTCAACCAGTCTCACTATGTAGTTCATGATGACCTTGACCTCACTATGTAGCTCCTGCTGGCCTAGAACTTGCCTCAATCCTCCTGCCTCTGCTTTCTGAATGTAGGGATTACAGACATGCACCACCACATTTAGCTGATTTTGATAATAACTTCACAATGTGTATATTGTACACTTTAAATATATATAATTTTCATTTGCCACTTATAGTTTTCTAAGTCTGAGTGAGAAAGAGGGGTAAGCATATTAGACAGGCCAAGTTAAAGGACATAAATCTAATTATTTGCTTCTATTTCTGTAAATATTAGTTTTATGTATATATAACAAAGTAGGAAAAACAGAAGTGAATATCTGCTCATGAAGTGGGTTGTTCATGATGTGTTAAGTAAGTAAAGTAAATGTACTTGAAAGAAATGCATGCACTATGCTACTATTTTGAAAATAAAATCCTGGAAGCAGCCTGTATACCCATAAACAAACAAATGAACAAAGAAATCATGGTAACTCTACATAATGGAATAGTATTCAGCTACGAAGAAGTATAAATTTGAAACATTTGTGGGCTAATAGTTACACCTGGAAAATACAATGTTGAATGAAAAAAAATCCTGCACTCAAGTTTAAAACCCTTGTTATATCTCATTTAAGTAAGGTGAAGTGCAAATAAAGAGAAAAATAAAAAATGAGTAGAAGGAAATGGATTAGTCTTTTGCAAATGAGAAGGGCTTCAGGAGACCAAAGTGAGAGAAAAAGAGAAGGGAAAGGAGATTTTAGAAGAAGTAAGATATGGCATACACAGCACTCAATACCTACAGTGAATGTAAACATTGCTATAAATGTGAGCTAGCAATAGTAATAACTAGGTTGAAAACGGAGAAATATTCTTGGAAATGGAGAGAACCTGGTTGGAAATGAGAAAGAGATTACAAAAAGAAATAAGCTGTGTTAAGTACATAGGCCCTCTGCCCAAAACAGCTGCAAACGTCATGTACTACAAAGACATGCTAATAAAATAAAAAGGAAAAAACACACTAATGAAAAATTATATTTTTATTTTGCATTCATGAGTAAGTATATAGAGAAGAAAAACTGCTAACCTTATGAGAATGAGTAGAAAGATTGTGTGATAATTGGCAATTTTATCACACCTTTTCTGTATATTACACCAATTACAACAACAACAACAAAAAAAACTGTTTTGCAAGTTAGAACTATTATAAAAAATAATACAGAAAAGGAAACTAAATGAATCTGGTTCTTAAGGTTCAATTTTAGACAACTTCCTAAGAGCTAACCTGAGGTTTGTTTAGAAGAAACAAACATCCCTCGTGAGTCTGAGGTGCAGAAAGAACTGAGCATATGTGATGTAAGAATAAACAAGGGCTGGGCTGGGGAGTTAGCTCAGTGGTTCTGGCGCTTGTCTTGCAAGCACAAGGGCCCGGGTTTGATCCCCGGTAACCCCATACCATACTGGATGTGGAGACTCACACCCAGCAGCAACCAGTACCACATACCACAGTGCCGGGTGTGGTGGCTCACACCTGTAATCCCAGCACTCGGGAGGCAGAGGCAGGAGGATTGCTGTGATGTGAGTTTGAGTCTGAGCTCAGGGCCAGCCTGAACTACAAAGCGAGACCCTGTCTCAAAAAACCTAAAAAAAAAAGAAAGAAAGAAAAGAATAAACAAGGGCCTTTGTCCCACAGTGGCGAATACAGTCTTATTCTAACTCTTGCCTGAGCCATCAGCCTGTTCTTTTCATATCTGACCATTCAGACTGGACCAGTTATTTTGTTAACCAAGACAGTGGCTCCTTTACCAGAGAAAGTAAAGAGTGGTCTCAGGAATCTTCATGGTTAGTTTGATAGAAAGTTTTTATTTTACATTTCACCTTAAATTATCTATTTTAACTTTTAAATTTTGTGTTAGTATGCCTCCCATACACAATGATTTCATGCTCTCCAGTGAATGAACACATCATAATTCTTTTTGACTCCCACTTCTCCTCTCCTCCTTCTCTGTTCTAATAAATCTCACTGTATAGGAGATGCTTAAATATATTTGAAATAATGTAAGTTGCTAGAACAAAACATGAAAAAAGACTTTTTACAAAATGGGGAGCTATGAAAGAAGAGACAAATTGTAACTAATCCGAAGAAGATGATACTGCATTAACTGCAGATTTATAATAAAATAACTTCCTTTAAAAGATGATAGAAAATTACTATTAAAATTCCTTTCAAGAATTCAAAAGTGAATCCCACTTTGTAAGTGCAATAACTGGACATGAAAAAAATTGTCTAGGGTATGAATTACAACAAAGCAACTACATTATTGGAACAAGCGAAAATCAAGTGAACCACAAGCATAAAGATGCTACTCCCCACCTATGTTTTGAAAAGTTTGACTTCATAGTATTTTTGAAGTTCCCATAAGTTAACATTTACAGCTTTTAGCTTAATTCAATGTGAATGGAGCTTTCAAATGTGAATTTTCTTTCAAAAGTGAACTGTGCATAATCATGTGCCATGGAGCTTTGTGTATTAAAATATCCGCTAAATTCAAAGCTATCCTATTTTTCTGGCTCCTGTGTAGCCAGATCTCCAGTTTGTCTGGGTGGATTCAGTGTACAAGTAAACCTATTTTCTTGAAAATGAGGCCAATACATAAGAAGAAAATTCTATTAGGGAAAAGCACCTATAATCTTAGCTGAATGATCTAAAAAATTACATCCACTTTTCATGAAATGAAAACCACAGGACTTCATAAATGCTTCCTTTGTGGAGGACAACTTGGTGTATCTGAAAGCATGCTTCATCTGTACAATATATAAAAACAACTCAGAACAGGCTGAGCCCGGCAGCCGAGGCAAGGAGATACCCCACTGTGCAGACCTGCATCCTGTGCAGACAATTCCCGGATTAGTTACTGCACCTTGGTGTTAAAGGGAATGAAGGCAACTAATTGTGCATAATCACTCTTCAGATGGCTTCCACATCAGAAATATTTATTAAATTCAACATTTTTTTTCCTTCCAACCTATCCAGAGCTCCAGGTTTGCTGATTTGTCTTAGACATCCCCCTCTGAATCATACACTATGCTACATTCTTGCAAGGCATCCTCATGTAGATTATCATTCTGTCTTTGGCACAGGCCCCTAGTGTCCCAAGTAGCTTTTCTTTCCCCCATTTTGTAGGCAGGTAAACTGAAGACAAGAAACATTAAGCAACTTCAAGATCTGACAATTTATTGCCAATTAGACTGAGTTCTGAGATTCATTAAGTTTGAATTGTGAGACTAGATTATTTGTACTGGGTCAGGAAGTTGTTCAAGGTACCATTGCTCTTACACATTTTTAAAAATTGAAATGGCCATTCTGAACTTTTTATTTCTTTCATTTTTGTTCAGAAAAATGTTGGACTAATTAATAAAACTACTGCAGGTTCAGTGAAGGCGAGAGTAAGGCACCTTACAGAATAACCAAATTCATTCTATTTCACTTTAAATTGTATAGATATGCACGTATAAATAATTGTACCTAATTTTGTAATGTAACCCTCCCCATTATGAGACACTCATTTTTCTCCAGCAGCTTTTTCCACTTTAAAATATGCTGCTGACTTTTGGAGTACCGCTGGTTTCTGACATTCCTGTCTTGCTCCTTTTCTATTCATCTTCTCCATGCAGAATAATCTCTGATGTTAACATTTTATAACACAACCTTAATGAGTTTTTTCATGTTCATATAAGTATACAAATCACATAGGTCCATGAATATTCATGTCATTCTTACTACAAAAGGCTATGATTTATTTATTAATTGTCATAGGAATGTCTGGTAGAAATTTTAAAATTCATTTACTCAAATTAGTCTATCTTTCATTTTGAAAACTTCTGTATTCTCTGTATTGACTAAAAAGTTTCTCCTACATTGTCAATATTGTTGCCTAGACCAGTGGTGACAAACCTAGATCTTGTGTGCTATTTGTTTTTCCTTTAGAACAAATGATGCTAATGTAGAATTGTTGGGTTTTTTTCCTAAACTAAAAGCTCAGTGTTCAGGCTTCATTGCAGTGCCGGCACTTTGCTATATGTGAGAGGGTTTGGGGTGCAACTGAGCCCTCATCTCTCAAAGATTCTCCAGGACCAAAACAATCCTCAGTACTATACTTGCTTCAGTTTTTAAAATTTATATCTTTAATGCAGAATTTTAAAGCACTACATATGGTAGGCAACAATGTCTTTAGATAAGTAACAATTTGAGAGTGTGTTATCAGACAAAACACTTTTCCTGATGAATTTAAATGTTAACTTTTGTTATTCACTACATTTATAAACACAGAGGAAGAGTATAAGAAAAGCCTATTTGGCAATTTGGACACTGAGAAAGCAAGGGGCAGAAAAGCCACTGTCCTAGCCACTTTATTTGCCAAGTGGACAAAATATGCAAGACTCACCATGTAAAGGAGGAGGGTTTATCTGAGCTCACATTTCACAAGTTCCAGTCCTTCGTCTACAGTTAGAACCAGAAGGGAATGGCAGGCATAAGCTCCTCAACTCATGGAGAAGTGGGGAGGAGATAGGAGCCAGAGAGTGAAGTGCATCTTTCCAAGTGACGGGCCCACTGGTCGTGCATCTTATGACCAAACTCCACCTCCTAGGAGCTCATTTAGCCATAAATTCATGAGTGGACTAATCCACAAATGAGTGTAACAACCCCACCATCCAGTTGGCTCCCTGAACCCCATTTATGATCACATACATCATCTAGATATAGCCCATAACAACCACTCTTACCTTCCTCCCATTCTTCCTCCTAGGAGCAGGAGGAAGATCTCCCAGGCAGATCACTCTGCACCTTTCCATCTGCCCTGAAGATGCTCACATGACAGGTGCCCTGCCTTGGACCCTAAAAGGAAGAATGTCAGCCAGTTAAATAGAGAAGAATTGAAAAAAATGGATCTTCTAAGTTTGTTACTACACAATCATGCTCATTTTTATCCAACCATACCACCATTCTTGATAAAGCCTACCCATGAAATCACAGTTCTCCCTCTTCTTGAAGTCTTCACTTGTATGTCATGTAATATTTATGTAAAAATGTGTGCACTTTCCTCTTGCAAATTTGTCTTTTATGATAAATATTGCAGCTATAATGCTAACTATGGGTGAGGAAAGAAATTTTCCCTGTACTAGCTATGTTCTAGAAATATCACATCTTAGAATTTAAGATTTCATATTAGCCAACACAACACAAATGGCACCAACTTTCTTACAAACTTCTTCAGTTATCAGTACTAATTCTAATTTTGTTGATATACAATACATAAAAAAAAATTTTATATTTTCAAACCTAATAGTTGATATACATTACCAATACAAAATATGTATTTTTAAAACAATAGTCAACATGATTGCTTAATTCTTCATATTTTGATTTTAAATATACTCTTGAATTTTTATTTGAGTTACATTTTCCTAAAACTTTTATTTTATAATATCTTGAAGGTTAGTGTAAGCACCTGTCCAAAAGTTGAGCTATAGCTGGTTTCCCCACATTAAGTCATGTGAAAAATCCCTATAATACCTGAGTAAAGGAGAGGGATGGATTTAAGCTTTGTATTTTGTTTGTTTTTTGCTGTGTGTCTTTTCTCTTGTAACATGTGAAGACTACTGCCAACTGGCAGTACAAGTACTCCATCATTGTATCATTAAAAGACCTCTCCAGAACCAGGTTTCATTACTGTGGATATTGGATATGGCCTTGCCAGAAGGCTGCCAATGCCCTAAGGATAAGATGTACTAGGATCCCAAATTAGGTCCAGCCACAGTTTTCAGGGATGTTTATGCTGGAGTTTGAAGATCAAGATATTTCCCTAGGGTGACAAATCTATAATTGCTCTGATCAGTTAGCTATAGGCTGACTGAACGAATGCAATGTTCTGTGATTTATCACCTTGAGTATTTTTAAAGAACTGCTCCTTTTGTTGTGGTACACAGGAGGTTTCCAGGAATGACAATATAGGCCTTTTCATTTATTTCTTTTGTAAGATTATTGAAAACATATTATAAGCAAAAATATCAGCTATTTTGTAGTGACCTGGAGTTGTAGTTATTTACTATCATAGTTAGTTTTATTGAGGTGTGGGGCTTGAGGGTTAAAGTCTAGCTATGATATTTTCTTCCTAATTTTAAGAAACTTTAAAAAGAATCTACTAATTTTTAATGCTATCTTCCAACACACACACACACACACACACACACACACACACAC
This sequence comes from Petromus typicus, assembly GCA_004026965.1. Taxonomy (NCBI): domain Eukaryota; kingdom Metazoa; phylum Chordata; class Mammalia; order Rodentia; family Petromuridae; genus Petromus; species Petromus typicus. Next base: position 171,914 of record PVIR01000463.1, read on the forward strand.
ACACACACACCCCTCCTAAGCTCCGAAGCATCTATTCTAACATTCATGGTGCACTGTTTTAAGTCCTGGAAACTTCTATTTTCTAGGACTTTCTCAGGTTCAGTTCTGCTTACTGTAAAAAAATCAAAGTGTAACACACAAGAGACTTAAAAGAAAAATCATTTTGTAAAAAGTTACAGATAATGGAAAATATTTACTATACCTAAGCTAAGTACATACCAGAGATATAAACCTATATGGACAAATTGTTATGAAGTTGTCAGGGTTGAGCATATTCTGGGCCCAGCTAGGGCAACAAATTATATTTCAGTACTTAAAGTTCTGTCCATCATATTTCTGTAGGGCAGTGATGCAGAATGTTTTAGAGCATTCAGCAATACAAATAGCCCTCTGTGACACAGGTGCCACTGGTTTGCCACCACTACTGTATGGCATCAGAACATGACAGTGGATCAGGATGAAGCCCTTGTTGTTAACATGTCAGGATATAAACTTGGCTCCTCTACTTACTAGCCATGTGCCCTTGGCTAATTAATTAACCTCTCTGTGCCTAAACTTACTCATCTATGGAGTTGATAACTACCTGTTCACAGGGTTATTTGAAGGATTAAATCAAATAAGATGTGGTGGAGTTTTACTATTTTATTTTAAAAGAAACATCAGGGCTGAGGATTTAGCTCGGTGGTTCCAGTATCTGCATGCAAGCCCAAGGGTCTGAATTCAATCCCCAGTTAACCACATACAACAGTGCATAGAGACTCAAACTTATCAGCAATCAGAACCACATATCACAGTGCCAGGTGTGGTGGCTCTCACTTCTAATGCCAGCACTTGGGAGGCAGAAGCAGGCGGTTTATTGAGTTTCAGGTTGAGTTCAAGACCAGCCTGAACTATAAAGTGAGACCCTGTCTCAAAAAAAAAAAAAAAAAAAAAAAAAAAAAAAAAAAAAAAAAAAAAAAAAAAAAAAAAAAAAAAAAAAAAAAAAAAAAAATTAATATATAAAATTTTTTAAAAATAAAAGAAACATCACTGTTTAATTTATCAAGAAACTACAGATTGTATGAAGTTAAGACCAGCTCCTGCTTGTTTTAAATCAATCAAAGTTTATTCTGATTTTTATGTAAAAAAAGCAGGTGAGATAGACAACACTTAACGGTGATTAGATAAGGACTGATAAAACTTTATATTCAAGAATTAGATTGTTTAACATAGGCTTTCTATCCTTACATATAATGGCTTCTCATTAGCAAAGAGGTAATAATCAGGCTAGAAAACTCGCTATTTCAGATCTTTGTATCTGATCCTGTGTTTTCATCTAGAAAGTCATTTTTAAAAGAGTAAAACTGCTGAGTAAGTAGCAAACATGAACATAATCTGAAACTCCTAGAAGTCCTACAGCTAAGCAAAAGTGGAATTATTTTCTTGATGTGCAAAATGTGAGAATTTCAAGGCTTAAATTACACTGTTGTTGAGTTCAGGGATAGCATGTAGCAGTCTACAGTGTAATTCTGCAGGTCAAAGAGTATTGAAGCTGGTGGCATATTAGAATACAGCTCACTCAGCCCTACTCCTGCAAGAGAATCAGCACTCCAAGAATATATAGTTGGGATGCATGGTTTTAAAGTTTCTCTCCATAGATGTTGCAGACAGTGATATCTGAGATTCAATAACCTATGAGATTATTTTGATGATATATTTCCTTTATTTGAAAATAACTTCAGATTTAAGAAAAGTTCAAAAGATAATATTGATGTTTCCCATTTACCTTACCATAATATCACATAATGTCACCATCTTATATAATAACATGACTATGTATCAAAGCCAAGAGATACTAGATCCCAGATTTTATCCCACATATCTCATCACAAGGAAATTATTATCAATTAGTAAACTGATATTCAGGGTTGGTTCAAATTTCTCCAGTTTTTCCACTAGATGTCTTTCACTTTTTATTTTAGAGTACAATATTAAACCTATAATATTTTAGTCATCATGTCTCTCTACTCCAAGTTAGTCAGTTTTTTTGTCATTCTAGCAAAATACCTGAGACAGTTAACTTGCAAATCATAAAGGTTTATTTTCAAAAGATCATCCCATGATCAGTTGGCCTGATTTTTTTAGGCAACACTGAAGTCCAAATTATAGCTGTCTCTTCTTGACTGTGGTAACATCTTGTTTTTTTACCACTTTAATAAATTTAAAGACTTGGTTGGGTCTTTCATAGTATACCTTCAATGTAGAAGTTTTTTATACCTCCTCATTTAGACTGAGACTATGGTTTTTGAGGAAAGTACCACAGCAATATAGTATCCCTCTCACCCTGTCCTAATGCAAGGATATGTGGTTTCAATATAGCTTATTACTAATGATATTAATTCCCATTTATCTTTGTCCAGCACACAGTTTCACTGAGGTCATTATTTTTCCATTCCTTTTTATGTCCAGCCAAGAGTCAGGTACAGATATTTATGTGTGTCTGTGAGAGAAGGTTGAACTACAAGCCCTGAAGGGAGGACCGTAAATGAAGATTCATCATTAGATCATTACTTTCAAAAATATTTCAATTACATATACTGGAAAGAATAAATGTTTGGGAGTTTATTTACAAACTTTAAAACCAGAAAAGATGAGGACCTGGAGAAAATCCAAGATAAATAAGAACATAGAGCCAAACAATTTTATGAAACAAAAAGAGACTGTATTCCTGACTGCTAACTAGGAGAAAGAAGAAAGACATGAAATTTAGCTTATATTATTAAAGTTTAAATCTAGAGTTACTAGAAGAAGGCATACAATGAAGAGATGAGGGAAGAAAGATGCTATTGGTTATACAAGTGAGAATTTGAAGTTCAAGGAAGATGCACTCAGTAAAAGTTAGAAGAGCAAAACAACTTACATCCTGAAAAAATAGCTGTTTTCTGGGGTCCAGTCCACAGGACCCGGATCCTCCTTAGGTTCAGTCATACTTCCAAGAAAACTGTCTAATTCCTCCGAAATGGCTCAACATGCATGTTGTGATTGGGATAGACAAGAAAAGAAACATCCTAAAATGGATTTGAATCACTCATTTATCATAAACTTGACATTTTCTCTTGTCACCAAATCTCTGTAAAAATAAATGACCCTGCCTTGATGGTACAGATAGGGGTCTTGCATTTATGGGTACATCTGCCCCGTGGATAAAACCTCTTACCTTGAGGACGTCCTCATAAGCGAAATAAACAAGTCACAGATGTGTAAGTATCATATTCTTTTCTCTAATATGAGAATATGAAGTTGTAATTGAGTTGTAGTATGTATAGCTGATATTGCGAAGTAGAAAATATTTAAAAGAAAAGAGTGTAAATCTGTGCCGGGGTTAGAGCTTGCTGGCCTCCAGGCCTACGCCAGAAGAGCACCCAGGGACTTTATTTAGCAGCGGGCGGCTCGGGAAATGGCAACTGTGCCACCGAATCTGCACCGGGGTTAGAGCTTACTGGCCTCCAGGCCCACACCGGAAGAGCGCCCAGGGACTGAGTTTGGCAGTGAGTGGCTCAGGAAATGGCGACTGCAGCACCAAGTCTGCATCACCGAATCTGCACCAGAGTTGGAGCTTGCTGGCCTCCAGGCCTACACCAGAAGAGCGCCCAGGGACTGAGGTTAGCAGTGGGCGGCTTGGGAAACGCCGACTGTGCCACCGAATCTGCACCGGGGTTGGAGCTTGCTGGCCTCAAGGCCCACACTTGAGGAGCACCCAGGGACTGAGTTTAGCAGTGGGCAGCTTGGGAAACGGCGGCTGCGGCACCCAGTCTGCATCACAATTCTGCGCCAGGGTTAGAGCTTGCTAGCCTCCAGGCCTATACCAGAAGAGTACCCAAGGACTTTGTTTAGCAGCGGGTGGCTTGGGAAATGGCAACTGTGCCACCGAATCTGCACCAGGGTTGGAGTTTACTGGCCTCCAGGCCCATGCTGGAAGAGCACCCAGGGACTGAGGTTAGCAGCAGGCGGCTTGGGAAACGGCGACTGCAGCACCGAGTCTGTGTCATTGAATCTGCGCCAGGGTTGGAGCTTGATGGCTTCCAAGCCTATGTCAGAAGAGTGCCCAGGGACTGAGTTTGGCAGCGGGCAGCTCGGGAAACAGCGACTGTGCCACCAAACTTGCGCCGGGGTTGGAGCTTACTGGCCTCCAGGCCCATGCCGGAAGAGTGCCCAGGGACTGAGGTTAGCAGCGGGCATCTCGGGAAACTGTGACTGTGGCACCGAGTCTGTGTCACTGAATCTGCGCCGGGGTTGGAGCTTGCTGGCTTCCAGGCCTACGCCGGAAGAGTGCCTAGGGACTGAGGTTAGCAGGTCAGAGTCTGACTTTCTCCACAGTGACTGCAGAAGCACATCCAGTCAGCTTGTATTGGTGAGTAGTGGGCCTATTGGAACAACAGCCCCTACCATTGCAACTACACAGGGCCTACAGCCTACTGGCCTCTAGGCAGACTGTACAAGTGAGCCCAGAAACACTGTATTGCTGAGCAGGTAGGCCCATGACAACCTCAGACAGTGCCATTGTAGCAATTCAGGAGCCACACACTCCATGCTTCTAAAGCAGACAGTAGAAGGTGTTCTGACTGTATTGATTGAGTTCCTCATATGGTGTGCCAGAACTAGGGGTTTTTCTTTAGGTCCCAATACAAACTGCAAAGAACAATCCAGGAAACACTGCTATTTTAAGGTTCCTAACTATTAGGAGTAAAGTGACTTGCAACAAACAGCACCAGAAAACAGGGCAGGTCAGAGATGAGGAAACACTCAAAGTCTCAGACACAAAGATCCTCACCTCCAAGTAACACAGGGGGAAGGGAAATAGAGAAGTTTGAAGCCCAGGCTCCAGGGCCCTTGGAAATGGTAATCAAAGCAGATCTAGTAAAATGGAAATGAGAACTGGTCTCTGAGATGAAAGCAGAGATATCGCACACTGTCAACATGATGATTAATAAAGTTAAAGAGGAAATCATGGAGTTGATAGAATGCAAGATAGCAAAAGCACTGGAACCTTTTAAACACCTACAAGCAGAAGCCCAGGAAATTAAGAAAGAAAATGAAAGCTTGCACAATAGAATGAATTTGGCAGAAGAGCAAATTTCAGACCTAGAAGACAGGATCTCAACCAATGAACTGGAAAGGCATAATCTATGGAAAAAAGCAAGTGATAATGAAAAGTCAATCCAACAGCTCCTAGATGATTCAAAGAAGAATAACATAAGATTGATTGGAGTCACTGAGGAAGCAGGAGACAATGCTAAAGACATCAAAAAGCTATTCACACAGATAATGGCA